>SKCR01053294.1:0-45735 GCA_019454045.1 Zanthoxylum bungeanum | reverse complement strand
AAATATGTTTGTCATATATATTCGCTACTAGTATTAAAATTAGATTTTAGATACTTAGTGTGTTATATAAATATGTATTGATGTTCAGAATCTGCTATGAGCAGCGTACTGACTTCAATTGAGATTTATCTGTGAATTGGAAACGGGACGAAAGTCGTTGTTTTAACCGTAGATACCTAAATTAGGAAACTGTTATAATGTAACTAGTTTGACTAGGAATGTTATCTTTATATCAGTGTTTTATCTGTTGCGGATCTACCTTTATATTCTAGAACACTAACGTGTTTTATTATATAAAGATGATATTGAGATAAACACATTAGATGTGAATAACAGAATTTATATTTTGAATATAAATAAATCTCAAACATATAACATGACAAACAAACAGCTCAAATTGATTTGATCAGGTGAAACTAATAAGTGGCATTGTAGTCTGGGACACAATTAAACAAGAATCGTATATCCGCACTTTTGAAGAGTGGGTACTAGGACTAATTTGATTCTACTCAAATAAAGTCTATGAATCTAGTTTATTGGGCAAAGTGCCTAAAACACTATTTACCTGGTAAAAGTGTAAATGCCATCGATCTGTTAGCCCTAGTTCATAGTGAAGCAAGTGGGCCCATTTCTAGCTAGGCTAGAGGTGGATATGAATATTTCATGACCTTTACGGATGTGGCATCTCGTTATGGTTATGTGTTTCTTTTGAAACACAAATAGGAAACTTTTAAGTTTCGACACAAAAATAGACAAACAAATCGGCTATAGTATTATACCGTCACGGTAAGACCGTAATGGAAAATACTTAAGCAATAAGTTTCTAATATACTTGAAAGAGTATAGTATTATTTCAATAAGGACTCCTCCCGGAACACGTCAGTTTGACGGTGTGTCCGAACTGAGATAAACCGAATTATGTTAGATATGATATGGCTAATCATGAGTCGCTCTGAGCTACCATTTCCTTCAACGGATACGCTTTAACAGTGCAAGAACTTATTTTGAATAAGGTTCCATAAAAATCTGTTTGACAGACTTCATATTAGATATGAACAGGAAAGAAAACGGGTTTCTCATCCTGAAGATTTGGGAATGTTAGGCATATGTTTGGATGATACCAAACTAAAACCCAAATTGGATAAGTGCCAATTGTAGGTTATCCTAGGGATACCAAAGTATAATACTTATACAACTCACAAGAGAACAATTTAATTGTTGCTCGCCATGCGGTTTTCCTAGGAGGAATACCGATATGCAGTGGTAAGTGGGAGGATAGTAAAACTCGATGAAAATCGGAGTAATACTATTTCAGGCACCAATTCCTTAATAGAACATAAATAGTTCATCAAGGATGAAACTATACCAGTAATCTTCGAATACACAAGAAACACGTAAGTCGGAGAGAATCAGAAAACAACCTGGGGTATGGGTTTCAGATCTCATCTCATAAAGATGTTAATCTTATTGAGGTATACCAACTGACTACGTATGAGGAAGTGATACAAGGTATCGACTCCCTATTATGACAAAGTGTCATGAGTCCGAAATGGATTCCATGTATATCAACTTAGTTTGGATACTAGTTGATGTACCGCAAGGCATTGTGCCTATAGGTACTGTATGAGTCTTCAAGGAAGACATACATGGATGGCAACATACCAACGTATAAAGCTAGGCTTTTAGCGGAAAGGTATCGTTATCAACATTGTGTTGATAACGATTCAACCTTTTACCTGTTGCCATGGTAAATCCATTTGGATAATGCTTGCTAAAGCTGCATGTTTCATTTGTGAAATATGTCAGCTTAACGGGAAAATCGCTTTCCTGAAAAGGAAACCTTTTGGAGGATGTTTATAACATCCTGTCGGTTTTGTCGTACTAAAACTAGCAAACAAGGTTTGTAGGTTATTCGATCCATGTTTGGATTGAAGCAAGCATTAGGTTCTTAGAATTTTCGTTTTGATGTAATCATAATGGTTTATGATTTAATTCAAAATGAAATGATTCTTGTGTAAATAAGGAGGTTAGTGGGAGCGCACTGATAGTGGCTGTCCTATAAATAATGATAATATGTTATTTCTTGGAAATGATATTCCCATAATTATAATCGGTGAAAGCTTGGATTTTGAGTAAATTCTCCGTAGAATTCTTGGGAGAAAATAACATTTATTCAAGGAATAAAGATCTACTGGGATAGACTAAGTTGTTAAAACTCCTTGAGAACTCGTACATTGAAAAATGTACGCGATCTGGTGTCTCATACGCTTTGAGCTTATGGATTCACAATCAGGCCAATCCAAGTGATAGTCATTGGATTGATATTAAGAACATCCGTTAGTATCTTAGAGAACTAAGGATGATGTCTTAATCTATGAAGAATGAGAACTTGAAGTGACTGGGATCAGTGCTACAAGTTTCCTAATCGATTAAACGACTATAAGTCGCAAACGGTACTATACAGTTTGAATAACGGTACAGTAAGCTGGAAATCTTCCAAGCAATATATTGTGACCGAATAAACATAAAATGCGGGGGTTATTGCTACAGCTGAGGCAGCAATATAAGCCATTTGGGTTGATAATAAATCTAATTAGATTAGATATAGTTCTGTTAGCAGCTGAGCTAGGCGTCAGCACAGGCTAAAGAATTAATGGTCTCATCAACGATCCAGATACATACTTCGATATTCATCTGATTCGTTCGGATCATACATCATGGCGATGTGATGATCGTATAAATCACATCAGACGATAATCATGCAAATCCGCTGACGAAAGCCTTTTCTCAGCAGTTTGAGCCAACAGTACATAGTTCGGGTGTTAGACACTCGAGTGACTGGCTATAGGCCAAGTGGGAGATTGTTGGACAATTATGACCCATAGCGTCACTATTTGTACAGATCATGGTGTTGTTGTACAAATTAACTATGTGACAAAGGAGATTGCACTCATATCATTTGTAATTAGATCACCAAGATATATAAATGATAGGAGGTCCTTATGATTTGTTCCTGGATTGAGAATGATATGAGACAATATCAATCCACGAAGGATAAATCATTAAATATCCCTAGTCAGAGTATTATCGAGATTGGACATCGATAAATACGTAAAAGACTAGTATTACACTTGTGCGCGTTGTGGGGGCACAAAAGGCACAGTTCTCATATATTTGGGTATAGGATACTCATGCAAGTGTAATATGAGGTTGTGTTTTACCGATGGTACGGGAAACAGCTTCGCTCTGGATAGACCCCCTCGGAATTCCATTGGTAGTATGACCATGTGTCTATGGAAGTCCGAAATCAGGGTAGGTGTATTTGGTCTTAACCTGAGACTTGCACCGCTAATACTTGCGACAATCAATATACTTTGGTTTTGGTCGTCCAGGGCTTTAACAGGTTCTGTGTACGCCTCTGCTGGGTATATTGAGAATCGTAGTGTGTTGCGTGTGATGTCAAGACGGAAGTGTCACTCCAGTCATATGGAGATGATGATCACGTAGGGATACAGAACTGGTTCTCTAAAAAGGTTGCAACCGTCGGGATAATATGACTTGGTCATGATTATCCGATAATAAAGAGACTAGTTGCTCGTCATCCGATATATGCTTCGTACGGGGCAGACACTGTACCAGCCCCAGGCCTTGCATGTGATCATCCGATACTGGATCGAAATAGGCAATACTATGTATACTACGTCTGATATAGATCCTTATTCCTGTAAGTATATTTCTGGATAATTGGGTAGGCATGGCGCTTTGCTAGAAGCCAACTTTGTCTTGTAAATCGGTACAAACGTAGTACGAGGTACTTACGTGTTCGGATAGTCCAACGACCGAATTTACGGCCAACATATCCGGGGATCTCATGGGTCGCTTCCCGAAGATTCACCGATGACGTATGACTCGCACTTTTAATTAATCTGGGATTAATAAGATGAGAGAGAAAATTAATCTGGGATTAATTGCGGAGATATTTTATCTGGGATAAAATATTATTTAAATAGAGATAACGATTAATTTGGAATTAATCGATAAAATAATATATTCGATATATTATACAAATTGGATTTCGACGCGGAATTAAAGTTAGATTTTAATTCGGGCGAACGAATTAATTTAGAATTAATTCGTTAGCGATGTGAATAGTAATTATGCTAGGCTTGATTATTTAATTAAATTAGATTTAATTACGTCGCAACGGAAAATTCGTTAATTTGGAATTAGCGAACCCGAGCCTGGGATTGTTTGCGAGCGCATTCGCATTTCGAATTTGAGTGCGGCACGCAAGTCAAATCAAGCGTCAAATCGCTAGTCGCATCTAGCGTCACATCATCCATCAATCAAGTGATAGATGTCTTTCACTTTGAGTGATTGACACCAGTCACTATTCATTGATAGATTGATGTAGTGGTTGTGGGCTTTAATGGTTTGACTTTTATAAAGCCAAATGTGTGGTAAATGAATTTGAAATTCATTTAAGTGTATTTGATACACAAAATCCAAAAATTACACAACACTCTCTCCTTTCTTTTCTCTTCATCTCTCTCGCCCAAGAAGGGCCATTTCTTCTTCTGGTTTGGCAGCCCACTGCCGAGAGCCAAGGAGAAAAATGGGAAGCAAAAGTCGCGATTTTGTGGCAAAATCAGGAGTGCTAGCACACTACGAAGTCATGCGAAGGTGATAGGGAAGTCCACCCATGAGCTTGGAATCATTTGACAAAGCTTGGAGCTTGGATTCTTGAAGATTGAAGCCGAATCTTGGAGAGGACTGCAGCTCACTGCCGTGAGCAGTAAGGAGGCATAAAATAATTTTTTTGTTCGTTGCCGCGTAGCTCAACCGATCGATGTGAGTATTCCGCAACTCCCTTGTTGTATTCGCACTTATTTTCCATGCTTGAAATGATCTTAGGATGCTTAGAAAATTCCAACAAATAAGTCCTCTTACTAGCATTCTTCATTTGTTCCTCTTCTCTCAACAATCGTTCATACCTTATTACGCTAGTGGTGAGTTAGAGAAGATCCCAGAACTCTCGGTCTTGGAACTTCTTTTTTAAGTCAAAGTTAAGACAACTTTGAGCGATTTTCACAAAAAATTTTCTAGTAAGGGTATATAGCATCGACCTCGGGCCGCTTTAAATCTTTGTAAAAATGTTTCGGCTCATTCGCCTGGCAGTTGTCTCAAATTTTCCAGAGTTACTTCAGACTCGGTTTTATAGAACTGTGCATGGAACAGCTGCTCCATTTGGTGCTAGTTCTCTACCAAATTGGGTGGCATGCTGATGTACCAGGAAAAAGCTATTCCTGACAACGAGCCATGAAATAACCTCAGTTTATGGAAATCATTTGTTTCTCCACACTCAAGAGTAAATCGCCATATGTGTTCTATAGTGGAAACTTCTCCAGACGCCGTGAACAGAGAGAACTCTGGTATTTTATAATTCTTCGCCCATAGATACGCTAAATCAACCCAATCCGAATACAGTTTTTGATATCTCAGCCGAATTGGCATCATCCCCAAACCGAATTGATTTTGGAGAATCTCAGTCATTTGTTCTCTTAACACATCGTTGCCATTGAATGGCACCCCTACAGGCTGTGGTTTTGGTCCCCTTACAAATGGGACATGGCCATGGCCTTGTCCTTATAGACCTTGGGGCAACATTACTTCATGTTGTATCACGTTCGACCCTAGGAGTGGGCCCATACCAACAGGATTTTCCCCTCATCGGGACATTGTTGAGGCAATAACCCCTGGTAGAGAGGGCACATTGCTTGGTCCAGCTTCCTAATTACTTGACGTGGGAGGAGGTGCGATCCCAGGTGGGATTGTCCCATCATTTACGTATTTAGCCATTAGCTCATTCAATGAACTCATATGTTTGGCCATATTTTCATAATGTGAGTTACTAGTCGAAATGAACTTATCTATGACATGAGTATTTTGAAGTCTAACTTGTTCAACGATGTCTTGGGTGAATTCGCCGAACTAGGCACGTATCACGTTGGGATTGAACTTTCTTATAGTGTCGTAACGACTTGTTTATGCTAAACCCTCAAAATGGCCTACTACCGTTGGAACGTGAGGTTGGTTGGTTTGCTCCAATCCCCCTTCCTCTGTACTCGAACTAGTCTGAGCATTCTTTTTCGGAGGCATCTTCACTTCTTGCACCAAATCCTCCCACTATGGTCACCAAAAATTGTTTGCGCAATTTTATGTTAACACGCGTGTAAGGTTTAAACCTCCTGAGACATAGTCCCAGAAAAGGGGTGATTGATCCCAAGAAAATGCCTCCAAATGGCACAAGCACACATATTACAGCCCTAAAGATTAAAAATCTAAGAAATTAAAGTAATTGCTCTTTCGAGTCATGTTTTTCTTCCCGCTTCCTCTTTCTATACTTGAGCCTTTTTATACTCATGGCTTTATCAAATGTTCGAACAATTTCTCCGTTAACCCCCCACGTCCCCTGCTCACCTGCAGCTGCTGGATCATGCGTGCAACTGTTAGATCATGTGTGAAACTGCTAGATCATGCGTGCAACTATTTGATAACTGGCTAGATCGTGAAGGACACCGCCGATTTGTGCCATAACTGTCGATCATGTGTGCAACTGGCCAACCGCTCTGGAAGTGTTTCTTTCGTTCTTCATGATCCTCGTCCTAACCTTTGAATCGTTCTGGGTTAAACCTTTCTGGATCGAATCATTCTTCATCCCCCATAACGATGCCAAGCCTTTTCGTCCTTAAATACGTTATTCGTTTTCGTCATTTGATTCTTTTAGCTTTTTCGTCCTTGGGAGAAATTTATTTTCTACTAACAGATAATTTTGTTCTTCATTTGGAATGATGACAAGACAATCATAAACATAATATGAAGGGAAGTAGATAATCGAAATTTACATAAAAAATAATATTAATATGAATTATTTTTCTATGATTTTTTTCAAATTTATTGTGGTATATTCCTTTCACCTATCTTAGCTAATACATATGACAATTTTCAAGCCGGATTTGGGTTTTGTAATTATGAATCTGAATTAATTTTCTTCATACATGATCAGAGTGAAAACATAAATTCGTAAAATTCAGACTTAAGGGTGTTCATATTTTCGGTTTCACCTGTGACCCGATCCGACCCGTACCCTTCAGATTTCAATTAAAAAAATGTGTTTTCGGGTTAACCCGACCCGACGTTTGTGAGTCGGATCACAGGTTTGAAAATCACACCCGACCCGATATATTTTTACTATTTTTTAAAAAAATTTATTATTTTTTTAAAGTTTTTACTATTATTTCAGTTATTTATTATTTTTATTGTCTTGAAATTTTATATATATGACAAGTTTCGGGACATAAAATAGCTAATATGTATCCCTCAAAATAATTAAAACATAAAAAAAAAATTCTTTTTTTAGCCAACTCGACCTGACCCCCTCGGATTTGCAATCTCAAATTTTGCGTTCGGTGACCCGCGAGACCCGACCCAATCGGATTTCGCAAAATTAAAAAAAATATAACCCAACCCGTGAACACCCCTTTACAAACCAATTAAATATGAGTCCACATATGCGAAGTGCTAGAATCCGACTTTCAAATACGAAAACGGATACAGGTTTGCATGTAAAACCCATACTCGTTCCAAACCTAAAACCCATAGTCAGTCCAAAAAAATGCAGATTTACAGTTCATAATAGCGAACCGAATGTAAAATACATTTAAACTACATTAACCACCCGAATTTATCCGAGTCCTGGTATCCATGCCATCTCTATTATAGAATAGTTCAAAACGTTCTAAAAAGCGTTCAGCAGTAGGCTTACGGTAGGGAAGCGCCTAATGCCTAGGCCTTTTAGACATTGTCTAGAAGAATAGACTAGACGACACCTAGAATGGTAGGCTAGGCGGCAATAAACGATTTTATTTTTTATTCAAAAAATTATAGAAAAAATAAATTTGGGAAAAAAACATACAGACCCTACCGTGCCTAGAACCGTTTAGGCAGCCACCTAAACTCACCTGACCCTCTAGAACCGTTTAATTACCCGAGACCACCTAACAACCGTTTTCATGTATAATCACCGCCTAGGCTATTTTTTAGAACAGTCATGGTTTCATTCCTCAAAATATTTGAGACATGATATATGGTGATTGGAGGATTGATGAGGGATATTTATATGATGCAATATGACTAATTTGATCTGTTCAGTGCGGGATTTTTTGCAAATGCACAATGTCATTCTTTCAAAATAATTTTTTGGAAGGAGTTTGTGGTCTTTACTCTTTAAGAGAATTGAGAATATCAAGGATCAAACCAGCCAACAAATATCATTTGTCTCTATTAAGTGATTTTGCATTTTATAGATCTGCGTGGATGATTCTATCATTAATCTTGCTGTGGCACTCAACACAAATGTAATTGTTGGCAATTTTTTTTCCCAAAAAAAAAAAATTGCATTAAAAAGACCATAGAAGGCCAATACATCACCACCAAAGGCACCAACTAAAGTCATATCAGGTGCAAACTCAATACTTAAGATAACCACAAAATAAGATAACTCACTACTAATTCCATCAAACCAATTCTATTAAACCAAAAGAAAAAAGGTTACAAGAATTGCAAAATTAGGAGTTGCCTTCCTTTTCATCGCGCAAAAATAGTTCAAAACTGACACCTAAAAATTATTTGCAATTGGCACTGGAGCTTGGGAAATTCAGAGCAAACTTAAGACAACAAATGACTATCAAACTTCGACAACAAATGGCTATCTAATATCAAACTAACCTAAGTATTCCTAACTAGTGTCATTAAAGGCACAAAGGGTCCTTGAGCTTAGGTGTGCCTAATGAAGATAAGGTCCAAATTGCAAATATATATCATTGAAAATATATCAAAAACAACTATAATAATACAAATACTGACAATAAAAAATTAATGTGATTGTCAAAATTTAAAGTTCACCCCCCAACCTATCTTAATTTATTAAAGAACCGGTATACAACTTAATTTCAGGTTGGATCAGCTAATTCAGATAGTGTTTTTCTCACCCATTTTTGTGAGGCACACTTAGGCACATCTCAAAGGAGCGCACCTTCCGCAAAAGGCGAAGGTTTGATAAAAATCGCCTAGTCTAACCTTTCATCAGGCACAGTAGTCTGAGCACGAGCCTAAGGCTTTGACAACTATGTTCCTTACTGTTTTAGTATGGATTTAACGAAAAACCACATCCTATCAATGTACAGCTAACACTGAGAAAGATGACAGCTCACTGGGATTCACTATGTAGGCAAAAGATATCAGAAGGGAACCTACCAAACTGTCCTCTGGTTGCAAAATACAAGTCACATAAGGAATCAACGACTCTAATCGTGATTATTAAACTCAAACCTATGGAAAATAAGCAACAAATCAACTCAACATACGTAATTATCTAATGCATTCATCCTAGATAACTCTAACAACAGTAGATAAACACAAGCATTTAAGAACTTACTATCACACATATGGAAAGCATGGAACTCAAATGAACAACAGACTGAAAGCTTCTTAATAAGTAAACATAACTTCAAAATTCAAATATCTTTAGCAAACATCATAGTGAAAATCCCACAAAATAAAATTTGCTAAAGGATACAGCCCATACTTGAAATTTAAATGAAACCCATTAGTGTCATCAAGTTGCTAGAATAACAAAAACAAATACCCATTAAAGGAAAAACTAAAATCTTAATAAGAACCAAGAACCCATATCAGCATCTACTCTTCTGTAGCTGATTCACCTCCTTGCTTGTTGTGTTTTTTTGCATACCTCTGGTTCCTCAGAAACTTCGGGTCCATCTACACACAAAAATCATCAACAACAAACAAAATATAAACAAACAAACATTGAAATTTATTAAAAGCATGTGTTACAAGCAATAAAAATGATAAATAAAACGAAAAAAAAAATACCCCTTTGGTTGAAGTGTGGCGTTGCTTCTTGGGTTTCTTGATACCGTTCCTATGAGCCTTGTAAGACTGGTTATGTGCTGTGTGATTCTTTGACTTTGCCATATCTGTAACAAAAACAAATAAATTCAATGATAAAATAAGCTAAATGATAAATGAATCGCAGTAAAAGAGTTTGATGATTTAATGATAAGGGTTTCTTGATTCGTGGGTTAATGAAAAATAGATGGTGTGGGAAACGTACCGTTACGAAAAACAGAAGTTGCTTGCGGCTCAGCTTCTCCTCTTCTCTTTTCTGCGGGATACAATGAAAAGCGAAAAGCCGAAACCCTAATCGATTATATAGGCAAATAATATTGCCTCACGTGGGCTGGTGGCTGGGCATGAGTTTGGGCTTTAATATTTGGGCCAGGGTTTTTATTTTGGACTTTTTTCTTTGTTCAGGTTTTTTACTTTTGAATAATTATTTTTTAAATAATGTAACATCATCTGATTGAATAGATTTAAAAATATATTTTACAATTAAAAATGGATTATCTAATAAGTAAATATCATTTTCATTCTTGCAATAAAAATATGGTAATCCCACTTATTTTATGGTACGTTTTACACATTAATAGTTTTTCTTTACAGAGTGGGATTCACATTTTCATGAAATTGTAGGAATGAGATTTTCCTTCTATATTTTCAATTTCGCCGAGTTCATCTTATTTTTATTCTCATTCCTATTTTATTTTCGAGAAGTAAACAGACTAATGAAAATCATTATCATTTTTCATTTTCATTTTTCATTTTCATCCCTCAAAGTAAACACACCTCGGGTACTTGCAATATAAATATGGAAATTTTACTTATTTCAATACTTGCAATAGAAATAAAAAGATCATAATTTAAAGTAGAAATGACAATCAGTTACCCAAATCCAATGGTTTAGGATATTGAATCTTGATCAAATTTCATAACAAAAAATCATCTTTAATCCTAGTTCGATTTTTATTTCTCCAGAATAAGAATAATATTTTGAATATCTTGCCAAATGATACAGAGTCCCAAACACAATTAAAATTCGTAATTTTTCTAGTCATATTTGCTAACAGTACAATACTCATTTGAATATAAAGTTTAGGTTCTATCATTATAGCTAGTCTTAAGATTTGGGTGGGTCTACGTGACCCCTGAAAATGGAGTCCTTAAATTAAGTAAAAATTATTAATTTACACTATCTAAATGGATAGGATGATTGTAAAATTCTCCACACGTGAAAGGATTTGAGTGTCCTAAATTTTTTTTTATTATATTTTGGTTTTGATTACTAAAGGGAAAATAATAAAGATTACGTAGATATATGAGATGTATTAGGCTTGTTTTTTTAACCAAAAAAAAAAAAGGTAAAAGGAAAAAAACTTAAATTATTATATTTAGACCCTAAAATTTTATTAAGAAGCGAAGGCCTTAAATGATGATCTATGTTGTCTACCTCTCAGGGTTGGGGTATTGTCTATCATTGTTTCACCGCATTAATAACGTAACATTACAATGATGACATGATAAGATTTATTTAATTGGGAAATGACAATCAATTACCTTGTATATAATCATAATCACACTTTAGTCACTATAATTTGAGAAATAAAAGTTTTAGTCTTTATAGTAAAAAAAATACAAGATTTAATCTCTATCATTAAATATTTTTTTGTTAACTGAGTTACTTTAATATAATTTTGAAACAATACAAACTTTGAATAATTTTTAAGGTATTCAAATTATTTAACATTAATTACCAATCAGATGAAAAGTGATTCAAAATTAAAGGAAAACCAACCCAGGGCACACGCTTTTGTGACAGTTGAATAAATATTTAACTACAATTCTATATGAGAATAAAATGTAAAATTTTGTGAGTAAATACAATTTAATGCATCGAAATATAAAATTTTACATTAGAAATATGAATGGCAAAAATCTTCGTGTGGATGGAGGCCCACGAAGGCCTAATATATTAGAGGTGAGTAAATGAATAATTTTCTATACTCATTAGTTGGACGGACTAAGTATGGGTATTGACATCTATGTTCTAATAAAGATAAAATTCACATGTGAACAGGGACCGACACGGGCCCTCGATATGTTGGGGATGGATACAGGTGAAATTTTCAGACCCGTTGGTTGAACAGACTGTTGGACAAAATGACCCATAGCGTCACTATTTGCACAGATCATTGTGTTGTTGTAGCAAATTAACTATGTGACAAAGAAATTGCACTCTCATCATTTGTGATTAGATCACCATAGATATATAAATGAAGAGAGGTCCCTATGATTAGTTCCTGGACTGAGAATGATATGAGACAGTATCAGTCCCCGAAGGTTTAATCATTAAATATCCCTAGCCGTGGAGTATTATCGAGACTGGACATCGATAATGCGGAATAGGCTAGTATTGCACTTGTGTGCGTTGTGAGGGCACAACGGCATAGTTCTCATATATATAAGTATCGGATACTTATGCAAGTGCGATAGGAGGGTCGTGTTTCACCGATGGTACGGGAAACAGCTTCGCTCTGGATAGACCCCTCGGAATCCCATTGGTATTATGACTATGTGTCTATGGGAGGCCGAAATCAAGGTAGGTGTGTATAGTCTTAACCTGAGACTTGCATCGCTAATACTTACGATAATCGATAGACTTTGGTCTTGGTGGTACAGGGCTTTAACCGGTTCTGCGTACACCACTTCTGGGTTTATCAGAGAGTCGTAGTGTATTGGGTGTGATGTCAAGACGGAAGTATCACTCCAGTCATAGTGGAGATGATGTCACGCAGGATACGGTATTAGTGCTCTTAAGTGCTGGCCGGCCATCGGGATATTATGACAAGGTCATGTATATCCGATTATAGAGACTAGTTACCAGACATCCGACATGTGCTTCGGACGGGGCAGACACTTATCCAGCCCCAGCCCTAGCACGTGACTATCCGATACTGGGCTGATATACGCAATACTACGGTATACTACGCTTGATACAGATCTATATATTCATGTAAGAATATTTCTGGAGAATTGGGTAGGCATGGCGCTTTGCTAGAAGCCAACCTTGTCTTGTAAATCGGTATAAACGTAGTACGAGGTACTTACGTGTTCGGATAGTCCGACGACCGTATTTACTGCCAACATATCCGGAGATCTCATGGGTCGCTTCCCAAAGATTCACCGATGATGTATGACTCGCACTATGATTAATCTGGGATTAATTAGTAAAGAGAGAATATTAATTTCTAGAGAGAGAAATTAATCTGGGATTAATCACAGAGATATTTTATCTCGGATAAAATATTAATTAAAGAGAGAGAACGATTAATTTGGAATTAATCGATAAAATAATATATTTGATATATTATTAGAAATTGGATTTCGACGCGGAATTAAAATTAGATTTTAATTCGGGCGAACGAATTAATTTAGAATTAATTCGTTAGCGACGTGAATAGTGATTTCGCTAGGCGTAATCATTTAATTACGACGCAACGGAAAATTCGTTAATTTGGAATTAGCGAACCCGAGCCCGAGATTGTTTGCGAGCGCATTCGCATTTCGAATGCGAGTACGGCACGCAAGTCAAATCGTGCGTCAAATCGCAAATCACATCAAGCGTCAAATCATTAGTCACTTTGAGTGATGTGACAAGTTGTCATTTGATTTGAGTGATTGATATGGTAGTTGAAAGGCATTTATTGCTTTTGCTTTTAACTTTTTTGAAAATTGAAAAAGTGGTATATGGCTTTATTATTTTGGAAAATTTAAAAGCATTTTTTCACTTTTTCTTTTTCAATAATCTCTCTCTCTCCTCACTTCACGTTTTTCTCCTCTCCCTCTCTTTTCCCTCCTTCTTCTTCACGGTTTGGAACCGTTTCTTCTCCAAAATTTCTGGTTGTGACCGAATCAATGAGAAGCAAAGAAGAAGATGTGGTGCTAGCACACACCTTGGGTTATATTATGGTGATAGGGAAACGAATTTATGAGCTTGGAATTCCTTTTGAACCTTGAAGCTTTGAGCTTCCATGGTGTTCATCAATGGCCGAATCATGGAGGAACCAAACCAGTCAAAACCGAGCAGCCCACTGCCTTGGAGAGCTGTTGCCGTGAGCTTGGAGGGAGGCAAAAACGCATCTTGTTCTTCGCATCAAACCGTTCAATGTGAGTAAGTTTCCGCCTTATTCCTTTGTGTATTCATGCGAATTTTATGCTTGATTTCATGATTCTTGGGACCTATATTAGAAACTCAACAATGGTATCAGAGCTATTATCAAGCATGAAAAAGTTAGGGTTAAAATTGGGTAAACTCGATTTAGGCATGATTTGGTTGAATTGTTTGATGAAGTATGCTTGAATGAGGTTGAATTGAAGTTGTGTATGATCAATTTCATGAAATTGGATTGGATTCAATTTTCCCTAAATTTTTGGCATGAAAAATTGGGTAAAATCAATTGAAGCATGATTTGATTAAATTGATTGATTAAGTATGCTTAAATGTTGTTGAATTAATGATTGATTGGATCAATTTGAAGAAATTATGTTTGGAACAAATTTCCCCAATTTTTTATGTTGGCATAAAGTGACAAATTTGGGTAAACTTGATTTTGAGCATATTTTGTGAAATTGGATGAATGAGAATGCTTAAAGTATGTTTAATTTAAGATTGATTGGATCAATTTGTTGAAATTGTGTTTGGAACAAATTTCCCCAAATTGCTTATGTTGGCCGAAATTAAAGAACCCTAAATTTCTTGGTGATTTTGTTTGTTTGATCATTGGATGACTTAAAACAATTGGGTAATGTTGTTTTGAAGTTCAATTTGATTGAATTTTGATTTGGAACATTTTTCCCAAATTAAAGTGGCTTGGCCGAATTCAATTGAATTTGAAATTCATTGTGTTTTTTTATTTTAATTCATTGGATGAATTGAATTGATTTGGGAAATGATGATTGTGGATTCAATTGGATTGAAACCGAATCGGATTGGAAAAACCCCTAATTGCCGAGAACAAAAGCATGTAAATTGGGTTTGATTTTAATAAATTGTGTTGGACACTATTTAATGTTAAAGTGCATGATTAAGTATGCTAATTGATGTTTTAGAAATATTAATTGGGTGGTTAATTGTGTATTACACTTAGGTTAATTAATTATGGAATTTAGAATTTTATAAGTTAATTAATTGGGCTTATTTTTGGAAATTGGGCCTTTAAGGTTGTGATTGGGCTTTTGGGCTTTGTTGTACAAAGTTGAGTTTAGGCAAATTTGGTTGGATCCAATTGGGCCTAAAACCGTATCCATAAAGTCCAATTATGACTTAATGGACCTTAATTATTTAATTGGGCCTAATGGGCCAAAATTGATTTATGGGATTATGGGGTAACTCCCGGATTGGATTTTGGTTATTCGGTTTGACCCGAGTTGACCAAAAGTCCACGCCTTATAGAAATTAATTAAAAGCCCATTGGACTTTAATTAAATAAACATTAGATGTTAATCGGGCTTTGAGACCCGTTGCGATTAAATTTGGAATTTAAGTCGTAAAGGTTCGTTAATAAAAGTGTAATATTTAATTTGGAATTAAATAGTGAATTAGAATTAAATGCGTATTAAATTGGATTTAATTATGTAGTTTAATTTAATTCAAGAATTCGTACTTTGAGTACTTATTCGCAAAACGAGTTTGACTCACGCAAAAATCAAATCGTTGTTTGAACATTGGATGATCACTAATTATCAGATTAATTAATTGGATTAGATTGATTGATAACATGCTTGTGTGAATACATGGTTGCGATGCATGAATAATGTATATCGGATGGATATTAGTCGGGTGGGACAATTTTGGAAATTGTAATAAATTTGATTTATTAATTGGACCTGCGTGTCCAGCCTTATCACCTCTATACTCTTTGTATTCTCTTCTCACCTATTCCCCTCAATGTAAATGAGGTTTCTTTAGAAGTGTAGTGTAACGGGTAGAAGTAAATACATGTGCTAGCTTTGGAGAGAGAAAATGAGAGATTTGATCTAGGATCAATGTAAAGTATCCATCCGCATATCATTATTATTTTATTTCATATGCGCTTTATTATGTGTTTAGAATGCATGTTTAAGGGTGTATGATGATGAGACCTTAATAAAGATAATAAATTGGTTGCCAATTGCACGCGAAAAACCCTCGCTCAATATCAAGTGTTTTTCCTTCCATTGAGTGATTCTTACTCAAGATCCGAGATTGGCATTGGGTTGTTGGCCAAAGTCAAGCCCTTTGTCCGTCGAAGATGTGTTTGAATCACGAGAGTTTTGTTCCATATCGGTGTCTTGTCCAAGTTGTGGTTTGTTGGCCAAAGTCAAGACCACTTCTTGTCCATCGACATTGATTACGAAGCTTTCCATGGTCAATGGGTCACGCTTGACTGGGATCACTAGGTTTGTTGTGCCAAAGCCAAGGCTTAGTTGATTCAGAGGAAAAAGGTTAGGTAATACATTGGATGTATTGGCATATATAAGATATATGTTTAGGATTTGGATATCCGCCTACTGGATCTAGGAATTGGATGGGATCCAATTGATCTTCGAGATCTACCTAGTTAATTATCATACAATTTGTTGGCCAAAGTCAAGATTGTGTGATATTTAACGGGATCCTAGCCCACTAGGAAACACGGTTTCCCGAGTACTCGACAGAGGGTTAGAGGCTCGCCGAAAAATAGTGGGAGGCAAGAATTGAATTTGCAATACTCGTTCAATTACTCGCCATACGCGCTCATTCAAATTATTGTGTTAAATGGTTTAATTTTCAAATTGGAATAAAGTTTCAGGATGATCCTGGAAATTAATAGGTTATTTTATTTGATTAAAATAATATATTAATCTTGTAGCGCAAGGCGCACCCTTAATTCGTATATTCCAGAAACACGAGGCTTGGCCAAAGGCTTCTGGAGTGTTGAAACGGGGCAAACTTCATTTAATCTTCTGGGAAGATAAATGACATATCCTAAGAAGGAATAGAAGACGAGCAATGCTCTGACTTCAAATATGATTGTCATAATTATGCTCACAACTAGTTTGAAATGGATTTTAATTTAATACTTAGTGTGGTACATAAATATATTGATGTTCAGAATCTGTTTTGAACAGGATACTGACTTCAATAGAGATTTATCTGCGAATTGGAAACAGGACGAAAGTCGCTGTTTTAACGGAGATACCTGAATTTAGGAACTACCTTCGGGTTAGTACGTAAAATAGGAAACTGTTATAATGTATCTAGTTTGACTAGAAAAATTATCTCTATATCGCGTATAACCCGCTGCGGGTGTACCTTTATATTCTAGAACACTAAAGTGTTTCATTATATAAAGATGATATTGAGATAAACACATTAGATGTGATAACAGGATTTATATTTTGAATATAAATAATATCTCAAATATATAACATGACAAATAAATAGCTCAAACTGATTTGATCAGTTAAGAAACTTAATTGTGGCATAGTTGTCAGGGACACTACTAAACAAGAATCGTATATCCGCACTTTTGAAGAGCGGACTGGTACTAGGACTGATTTGATTCCATTCAAATAAAGTCTACGAATCTAGTCTATTGGGCAAAGTGCCTAAAACACTATTTACTTGGTAAAAGTGTAAATGCCACCGATCTGTTAGCCCTACTTCATAGTGAATCAAGTGGGCCCATGTCTAGCTAGGCTAGATATGGATATGAATATTTCGTGACCTTTACGGATGTGGCATCGCGTATGGTTATGTGTTTCTTTTGAAAACACAAATCGGAAACTTTTACAGTTTCGACACGAAATAGACAAACAGATCGGCTAAAGTATTAAACCGTCATGGTAAGACTGTAATGGAAAATACTTAAGCAATAAGTTTCTATATATATGAAAGAGTATAGTATTCTTTCAAATAAGGACTCCTCCCGGAATACGTCAGTTTGACGGTATGTCCGAACGGATTAACCGAATTTTGTTAGACATAATAAGGTAATCACGAGTCGCTCTGAGCTACCATTTCCTTCAACGGATAAGCTTTAAACAGTGCAAGAACTTATTTTGAATAAGGTTCCATAATAATCTGTTTACAGATATCATATTAGATATGAACGGGAAAGAAACCGGGTTTCTCATTCTGATAATTTGGGTATGCTAGGCATATGTTTGGATGATACCAAACTAAAACCCAAATAGGATAAGTGCCAAATGTAGGTTATCCTAGGGATACCATAAGTATTGTACTTATACACCTCACAAGAAAACAATTAGATTGTTACTCACCATACGGTTTTCCTGAGAGGAATACCGATATGCAGTGGTAAGTGGGAGGATAGTATAACTCGATGGAAATCAGAGTAATACTGTTCAAGGCACTGAATCTTAATGGAACATGAATAGTTCATCCAGGATGAGACTATTACCATTAATCTTCGAATACACAAGAACCGCGTAGGTCGGACAGAGTCAGAAAACAACCTGGGGTATGGGTTTCTGATCTAACCTCATAAAGATGTGAATCTTATTGAGGAATACCAACTGACTACGTATGAGGAAGTGATACAAGGTATCAACTCCCTAATTATGGCAAAGTGCCGATATAATCCGAAATGGATTCCATGTATATCAACCAGTTTGGATACTAGTTGATGTACCACAAGGCATTGTGCCTAATGGTACTTAAAAGTCTTCTAGGAAGACATACATGGATGGCAACATACCAGCGTATAAAGCTAGGCTTTTAACGGAAAGGTATCGTTATCAACATTGTGTTGATTACGATTCAACCTTTTACCTGTTGCCACGGTAAATCCATTTGGATAATGCAAGTTATTCGATCCATGATTGGATTGAACAAGCATTAGGTTCTTGGAATTATCGTTTTGATATAATCATAATGGTGTATGATTTAATTCAAAACGAAAATAATTCTAGTGTATATAAGGAGGTTAGTGGGAGCGCACTGATAGTGGCTGTCCTATAAAATAATGATAATACGTCATTTCTTGGAAATGATATTCCCATAAAATAAATATCGGCGAAAGCTTGGCTTTCGAAATACTCTCCTAGAAAACGTACATTGAAAAATGTACGAGACCTGGTGTATCATACGCTTTGAGCATATGGATTCACAAACAGGCCAATCCGAGTGATAGTCACTGGATTGATGTTAAGAACATCCGTTAGTATCTTAGAGAACTAAGGATGCTGTCTTAGTCTATGGAGAAGGAGAACTTGAAGTGACTGGGGTCACTGTAGCAAGTTTCCTATAACCGATAAAGACGACTAAAAGTCGCAAACGGTACTATATAGTTTGAATAACGGTACAGTGAGCTGGAAATCTTCCAAGTAAGATACTGTTACCGAAAAAAACAACAAATGCGGGTTGTTGTTGCAGCTGAAGCAGCAATAGAAGTCATTTGGGTCGATACAAATCTAATTAGATTAGATATAGTTCTGTTAGCAGCTGAGCTATGCGTCAGCACAGGCTAAAGAATTAATGGTCTCATCAACGATCCAGATACATACTTAGATACTCATCTGATTCATTCGGATCATATATCGTGGCGATGTGATGATCGAATAAATCGCATCAAGATGATAATCATGCAAATCCGCTGACGAAGCATTTCTCAGCAGTTTGAGCCAACCGTACATAATTCGGGTGTAGGACACTTGAGTGACTGGCTATGTGCCAAGTGGGAGATTGTTGGACAAAATGACCCATAGCGTCACTATTTGCACAGATCATTGTGTTGTTGTAGCAAATTAACTATGTGACAAGGAAATTGCACTCTCATCATTTGTGATTAGATCACCATAGATGTATAAATGAAGAGAGGTCCCTATGATTAGTTCCTGGACTGAGAATGATATGAGACAGTATCAGTCCCGAAGGTTTAATCATTAAATATCCCTAGCCGGAGTATTATCGAGACTGGACATCGATAATGCGGAATAAGCTAGTATTGCACTTGTGTGCGTTGTGAGGGCACAACTGCATAGTTCTCATATATATAAGTATCGGATACTTATGCAAGTGCGATATGAGGTCGTGTTTCACCGATGGTACAGGAAACAGCTTCGCTCTGGATAGACCCCTCGGAATCCCATTGGTATTATGACTATGTGTCTATGGGAGGCCGAAATCAAGGTAGGTGTGTATAGTCTTAACCTGAGACTTGCATCGCTAATACTTACGATAATCTATAGACTTTGGTCTTGGTGGTACAGGGCTTTAACCGGTTCTGCGTACACCACTTCTGGGTTTATCAGAGAGTCGTAGTGTATTGGGTGTGATGTCAAGACGGAAGTATCACTCCAGTCATAGTGGAGATGATGTCACGCAGGATACGGGTATTAGTGCTCTTAAGTGCTGGCCGGCCATCGGGATATTATGACAAGGTCATGTATATCCGATTATAGAGACTAGTTACCAGACATCCGACATGTGCTTCGGACGGGGCAGACACTTATCCAGCCCCAGCCCTAGCACGTGACTATCCGATACTGGGCTGATATACGCAATACTACGGTATACTACGCTTGATACAGATCTATATATTCCTGTAAGAATATTTCTGGAGAATTGGGTAGGCATGGCGCTTTGCTAGAAGCCAACCTTGTCTTGTAAATCGGTATAAACGTAGTACGAGGTACTTACGTGTTCGGATAGTCCGACGACCGTATTTACTGCCAACATATCCGGAGATCTCATAGGTCGCTTCCCAAAGATTCACCGATGATGTATGACTCGCACTTGATTAATCTGGGATAATTAGTAAAGAGAGAAGATTAATTTCTAGAGAGAGAAAATTAATCTGGGATTAATCACAGAGATATTTTATCTCGGATAAAATATTAATTAAAGAGAGAGAAAGATTAATTTGGAATTAATCGATAAAATAATATATTTGATATATTATTAGAAATTGGATTTCGACGCGAAATTAAAATTAGATTTTAATTCGGGCGAACGAATTAATTTAGAATTAATTCGTTAGCGACGTGAATAGTGATTTCGCTAGGCGTAATCATTTAATTACGACGCAACGGAAATTCGTTAATTTGGAATTAGCGAACCCGAGCCCGAGATTGTTTGCGAGTGCATTCGCATTTCGAATACGAGAGTACGGACACGCAAGTCAAATCGTGCGTCAAAATCGCAATCACATCAAGCGTCAAATCATTAGTCACTTTGAGTGATGTGACAAGTTGTCATTTGATTTGAGTGATTGATATGGTAGTTGAAAGACATTTATTTCTTTTTGCTTTTAACTTTTTTGAAAATTGAAAAAGTGGTATATGGCTTTATTTTTGGAAAATATAAAAGCATTTTTTCACTTTTTCTTTTTCAATAATCTATCTCTCTCCTCACTTCACGTTTTCTCCTCTCCCTCTCTTTTCCCTTCTTCTTCTTCACGGTTTGGAACCGTTTCTTCTCCAAAATTTCTGGTTGTGACCGAATCAATGAGAAGCAAGGAAGAAGATGTGGTGCTAGCACACACCTTGGGTTATATTATGGTGATAGGGAAACGAATTTATGAGCTTGGAATTCCTTTTGAACCTTGAAGCTTTGAGCTTCCATGGTGTTCATCAATGGCCGAATCATGGAGGAACCAAACCAGTCAAAACCGAGCAGCCCACTGCCTTGGAGAGCTGTTGCCGTGAGCTTGGAGGGAGGCAAAAACGCATCTTGTTCTTCGCATCCAAAACCGTTCAATGTGAGTAAAGTTTCCGCCTTATTCCTTTGTGTATTCATGCGAATTTTATGCTTGATTTCATGACTCTTGGGACCTATATTAGAAACTCAACACAGACTGGTTACGAATATTGAAATTCTCGTACCATACCCGATCTGTTGTCATCCCTAATTAGAACTAATAAAAACAACTTGAATACTTTTATTTTTGTTATAGTTTTAAAGACATAATAACTTATTCAAATAGATTTTAAATCATGTAATCTCAATTTGTTGTTTAATTTTAATATTCGTTTTTTTTTATGATTTGAAAATAAATTTTATTACTAGTAGAATTTGCTTTTTTAACTTTTATAGAACTTGAATGTGTTTACTTTTGTTATATTTTGAAGACCTAGTAATTGATTCAGATTGATTTTAAATTATGTGTAACACCTCGGTAATTCCGACGACTACTATGACGACTACTATGTTATGAGAGGCATAATACATGATATAAATCACGTTCAACCATGTGTGTGCGTGTGAAATTACTTTTTGGGCATTTGAAAAATTCCTCGTAGTTCTGATACATAATTTATTTCAAGATTCAATCTGGATAGTCCATGGTATTTGGGCCATAATGTTTTCATACAATCTTCGATCTTTATGAATTTTATATCATCGGAAAGTTAAGATCGAGACCTACAACTTCCACGTTTTAACATGTTTCCAAATTCGAATGAAAAGAGGGATGAAAATTATGATTTCCATGGCTGCTATAGTAAATTCGAGAATGGGCTAGAATTGAGTGATGTAGTAAATTTTGGACCACTCATTGCATTACAAGAATCAGACACCTTGTCCTATAAATAGGACACTATTTATTCATCTATCTCAAAAAGCCAAAAATTTGATTAAGCGTCCAAGAGGCTCTCTCATTTTTCTCTCATTCTCATGCCATTTTGAAGTAGCAAGTGGTGATTTCAAGCACATCTCATGCAAGTAAGCTTCTTTTCCTTCTTTCTTCTTCTCACTTAGGAAATGAGCATTCATTCTTCACTTGCATTCTCACACTTAGGAATCTTACGAATTTGGGGATTTATTGTTTGAGAAGTTTGAGAAAAATTTAAGCCTCAATATATGTTTGTGATGTTGTTTAGCGTGGATTATGCTTAAGTCTTGGTTGAAGTAATGTCAAGGTATAAAATGGGAATGGGGGCCGAATTCTTAGCATGTTGGGGGGAATTATTTTTGATGTTTTGATATTGTGATGATGCTAGATAATGGCCCGCTTTGAGTGTAATAAGAAGTACTTGTGTGAAGGTTATAGTGTGAGAGTGTTTGAATTGTTAGTGTCCTAAGACATGCCAAGGATCTTTAAACATGATTCTAGTGTGAATTTAACTAGTAAGTTGCAAAATACTTACAATGATCGGTAGAGAATTTTCAAAAAATTCCTTTGGATGTAGAAGCTCCAAGCTAAAAGATGAGTTCAAACCATTGGGTGAGTTTCCCTATCACCTTAATTTAAATCTTTAAGTGCTAGCTTGAAAGAAAATTGAAGAAAATTTTTCCCTATGGAGAGAGCAAGGTCACGATTTTTGTGAGAAATAGAGAAGCTGAATAGTGATTTTGTTTTCCAAAAACTTAATACAAAAGTTGGTGGTTGTATTACTTAAATGCAACATTTAAGTTTTGCCAACTACTCACATCAATTAATAACATGTGATGTAAGTTAATGGGTCCCACCCAATTTAAATTCCAAATTTAAGTTGACTTACACAACACACAACTACTACTTAGGCTCGGGTTCGTTTAATCCGATTAAACGATTTTCCCGTCGCGTCATAATTAAATCCAAATTAATTAAACAATTATGCATAGCAAAATTATTACGATAATCGCTTACGAATTAATTCCAAATTAATTCGTTCGCACGAATTAAAATCCAATTTTAATTCCGCATTGAAATCTGATTTCAATTAATATATCCAATATATTATTTTAGCCCAAATAAATAAATTAAATAGAAAAATCCAATTTCACTATTAAATTTATTTTACCGATTATTTCCAAATTAATCGCGTTCTCTCTTCTAGAAGAATTTAATCCCAGATTAATTCTTGCCGCAATTAATCCCAGATTAATTTTCTCTCTCATAATTAATCTCAGATTAATTATGTTCGAGTCAAATATCATTGGTGAATCTTTGGGAAACGAACCAAAAGATTACTGGATATGTTGGCAGTAAATACGGTCATCGGACTATCCGAACACGTGCGTACCCCGTACCACGTTCTTACCGATTTACAAGACATGGTTGGCTTCTAGCAAAGCACCGTGCCTACCCAATTCTCCAGAAATATTCAACGAGGAATATATAATCTGTATCAGGCGTAGTATACAATGTATTGCGTAATACGATCCAGTATCGGATGTCATATGCTAGGCTTAGGGCTGGCGCTGTGTCTGTCCCGTACGAAGCACATATCGGATCCCGCGTAACTAGTCTCTGTAATCGGATAATCTTGACCTAGTCATATTATCCTGATAGCTGCAGCATTTAAGAGTACTAGTACTTTATCCTACGTAAACCCAACAGAGGCGTACAAATAACCTGTTAAAGCTCAGGACGACCAATACCAAAGCAAACTGATTGTCGCAAGTATTAGCGATACAAGTATCAGGTTAAAGATCACATACACCTACCCTGATTCGGATTCCCATAGACACATAGTCATACTACCGATGAGATTCCGAATGGATCTATCCAGAGTGAAGTTGTTCCCGGTCCAACGGCTAACATAAATTCTTATCACACTTGCATAAGTATCTAATACTTAAAAACATGAGAACTATGTCCTTAAGCTTTCATAACACGCACAAGTGTAATACTAATCTATTCCACATTATCGATGTCCAGTCTCGATAATACTAAGACTAGGGATATTTAATGATTAAACCGTTCGTGGATTAATACTGTCTCATATTTTATTAATCCGGTTTTACCTTATGGAGTTTTATCATTTATATATCCAAGTAATGCAATTACCAAATGATAAAATAGCAATTTCCTTTTTTCACATAGTTAATTTGTACAAAATCACAATGTCTTTTACAAATAGTGATGCTATGGGTCATAATTGTCCAACATGAATTACTTTGGGCATTAACAATGGAGAACTAGTTTTGGCGCTGAAATCGAGCTACCGTATTACAAATATTCAACGAGGAATATATAATCTGTATCAGGCGTAGTATACAATGTATTACGTAATACGATCTAGTATCGGATGTCACATGTTAGGTATAGGGCTGGCGTTGTGTCTGCCCCGTACGAAGCATATATCGGATCCCGCGTAACTAGTCTCTATAATCGGATAATCATGAACTAGTCATATTATCCCGATAGCTGCAACATTTAAGAGTACTAGTACCGTATCCTGCGTGACCATCATCTCCACATGACTGAAGTGATACTCTCATCTTGACATTACATCCAATACACTACGATACTTAGTAAACCCAATGGAGGCGTACATAGAACCTGTTAAAGCTCCGGACGACCAATACCAAAGCAATCTGATTGTTGCAAGTATTAGCGATGCAAGTCTCTGGTTAAAGATCACATACACCTACCCTGATTCGGATTCCCATAGACACATAGTCATACTACTAATAGGATTCCGAGTGGGTCTATCCAGATCGAAGCTGTTCCATGTCCAACGGCTAACATAACATCTTATCACACTTGCATAAGTATCCAATACTTAAATATATGAGAACTATGTCGTTAAGCTTCTATAACGCGCACAAGTGTAATACTAGTCCATTTCGCATTATCGATGTCCAGTCTCGATAATACTACGACTAGGGATATTTAATGATTAAACCGTTCATGGATTAATACTGTCTCATATTTTATTAATCCGGTTTAACCATATGGAGTTTTATCATTTATATATCCAAGTAATCAAATTAAAAAATGATAAAATAGAATTTCATTTTGTCACTAGTTAATTTGTACAAAAACACAATGTTTTTTAGAAATAGTGATGTTATAGGTCATAATTGTCCAACAATCTCCCACTTGGCTCATAGACAATCACTCAAGTATCTAACACCTGAACTATGTACATGTCGCTCAAACTTTTGCTGAGAAATAACTTTCGTCAGCGGATCTGTAATGTTGTCATATGAAGCGATCTTTTCGATATTCACATCGCCACGATGTATGATCTCACGAGTCAGATGAAACCGTCGAAGTACATGTTTGGACCGTTGATGAGACCGCGGTTCCTTAGCCTGTGCTATAGCCCCGTTATTGTCACAATATAAAGGTACAGGCTGAGCTGATAACGGAACTACTCCTAATCCAATTAGGAATTTACGGATCCAAACTGCTTCTTTTGCTGCCTCAGCTGCAGCAATATATTCCGCTTCTGTTGTTGAATCGGCAATAGTCTCTTGCTTGGAAGATTTCCAGCTCACTGCTCCGTTGTTCAAATAAAATATGTACCCTGATTGCGCCTTACAGTCGCCTTTATCGATTTGGAAACTTGCATCGGCGAACCCAGTCACCTCAAGTTCTCCATCCCCATAGACTAAGAAAGCATCCTTAGTTTGTCTAAGATACTTAAGGATGTTCTTTACCGCAATCCAGTGACCATCACCTGGATCGGCCTGATAGCGACTACATATGCTCAAAGCATACGAGACATCATGTCGCGTACATATCATGGCGTACATGATCGATCCGACTGCGGAAGCATACGAGATCTGAATCATTGCATCTCTCCCATCTTTAGTTTTAGGACATATTTCCTTAGATAGAGAGACGCCATGTGACACTAGAAGCAACCCCCTCTTGGACTGATCCATGTTGAATCTCTTCAACACTTTGTCAATGTACGAGCTCTGGGAGAGTCCAAAAAGCTTTCTAGATCTATCCCGATAGATCCTTATTCCCAGAATAAAGGCTGTTTCTCCCAGGTCTTTCATGAAGAATTTTAATGAAAGCCAAGCTTTCACCGATTGTAGCATTGGAATGTCATTGCCAAGAAGCAATACATCATCAACATATAGGACAATGAATGTCACTGCACGCTCACTAACCTTCTTATATACGCAAGAATCATCTTCGTTTTGAATGAAACCATATTATTTTATGATCTGATCAAAACATTGGTTCCAAGAACATGATGTTTGCTTCAATCAATAAATGAATCAGTTTAACTTGCAAACCTTGTTTGCATGTTTTGGCACGACAAAACCGCCAGGTTGTTGCATATAAACATCCTCCAAAAGGTTTCCGTTAAGGAAAGCGGTTTTGACGTCCATCTGCCATATTTCATAATCACAATATGCAGCAATAGCTAGCATTATCCGAATGGATTTCATCATGGCAACATGTGAAAAAGTTTCGTCGTAATCGATACCATGTCATTGACGATACCCCTTCCCTACAAGCCTAGCTTTGTACGTTTGTATGTTGCATTCCATGTCCGTCTTCCTTTTGAAGACCTATTTACAACCAATCGGCTTAATGCCTTCTAGTGCATCAACCAGTGTCCAAACTTGGTTGGTATACATGGAATCTATTTCGGACTTCATGGCCTCTTGCCATAAAGCAGAGTCGATACCTTGTATCGCTTCCTTATAAGTATCCGATTCATCTTCCTCAATAAGATTAATGTCTACATGAGGTGAGATCAGAAACCCATACCTCTCAGGTTGTTTTCTGACTCTCTCCGACCTACACGGTTCTTGTGTATTAGAAGATTATGGAATAGTCTCATCCCTGATGAATTGTTCGTGTTCCGTGAGGGGGTCGGTGCCAGGAACAGTATCACTCTGATTTCATCGAGTTCTACTTTCCTCCCACTTATCACTGCATCTATGAATTCTTTTTCGAGGAAAACTGCATGAAAAGCAACAAATGTTTTGTTCTCTTATGGATTATGGAAGTAATATCCTTTGGTTTCCCTAGGATAACCTACATATAGGCACTTATCTGATTTGGGTTCAAGTTTGGTACCATCCAAACGTTTAACATATGCCCAGCATCCCTAAATCTTCAGGAATGAGAAACCCGATTTCTTTCCTGTCTATATTTCATATGGAGTCTGTCCCCAGACTTTGACGGAACCTTATTCAAAATAAGTATTGCACTGCTCAATGCATATCCCCAGAAGGAAATTGGTAGCTCAGTGTGACTCATCATTGACCTTACCATATCTAACAAAGTTCAGTTTTTCCATTCGGACACACCATTCAATTGGGGTGTTCCGGGAGGAGTCAACTGCGAAAGAATACCATATTCTTTTAAGTAATTCTGAAACTCATTGCTCAAGTATTCTCCACCATGGTCCGATCGTAATGTTTTAATACTTTTGCCGGTCTGTTTTTCTACTTCGTGCCGAAACACTTTGAATTTCTCAAATGTTTCCGACTTGTGTTTCATAAGATACACATAACCATAACGCGATGCATCATCCGTAAAGGTTATGAAGTATTCATATCCACCTCTAGCCTGGCTAGACGTGGACCCACATACGTCACTATGAACGAGGGCTAACAACTCGGTGGCACGTACACCTTTACCACTAAAAGGTGTTTTAGGCATTTTGCCTAATAAACTAGATTCGCAAACGTTATATGAATTAGGATCAAATCCGTCCAAGTATCCATTCTTCGAAAGATTGGATATACGAGTCTTCTTAATGTGTCCCAGACGATAATGACACAAATAAATCTCATATGATTTACTCAATTTGAGCATTTTGTTTGTCATGTTATATGTTTGAGATTCATTTATATTCAAAATATAAAGATTATTATTAACATCTGCTGTACATATCAAAATGTCATCTTTATATACAAAACACCCAGTGTTCCTGAATACAAAGGTATACCCGCATCGGGTTAAAAAAATACAGAGATGATGTTTCTAGTCAAACTAGGTACAAAATAACAGTCACCTAATGTAATTACATGCCCCGAGGGCAGATTCAAAACATAGGTGCCAACGGCCAAAACAGCGACTCTCGTCCCGTTTCTGACTCGAAGGTCGATCTCACTTGAAGCCAGTCTCCTGCTAATCTGCAGATCATGCACATCAATACATATGTGAGTCCCACATCCAGAATAAAAAATCCAATTTTTAAAACTAGAAGTAGACATGTTTATTTCAATAACAAACATACCTGAAGCCGGGGCCTTGCCCGCCTTCACTTCCTGCATGTGCGCCTTGTACATACGGCAGTCACGCTTCCAGTGACCTCGTTTGCCACAGTGTAGGCAGACATCTTGGGATATGTCTTTTGTCTTCCTAGAAGACTGTGACGATTTAGCCTTGTCATTCTTCTTCTTCTTCACACCCCCAGAAGCCTTCGACCAAGCCTTGGCCTTCTGGGATGTCGAAGTAAGATACGTCTCGTGCTTCTTTCCCTTCAGAAGCTCTGGCTCTGCCTCTTTCAGCATCGCCATCAACTCTCCAATAGTCTTCTCTTGGTTCATCATATTGTAGTTCATGATGAACCCGCCCCAGCAAACGGGCAGAGACTGTAAGATCAAATCTATGGAAGTCTCGGCCTCAAAGATAATGACAAGCTGACCTAGCTGTTCGATGTCAACAATCATCTATGACATGTAGTGCTCGACAGACGTACCCTCTGACATACTCGAGTGAAAGAGCTTCTTTTGCAATTCGTACTTCTAAGATCTAAGGTTAGATCCGTGAAGATCCTTCAATTTCAACATCATGTTATAAGGATCCAATCCTTTGTTCTGATGACGAAATTGAGGAGTCATTGAAGCAAGCATGACAGATTGAGCAGTAAAGTTATCATCACGATAAGTCTTCCAAAGCTCACGCTCTACTGGCTGCTCAGGTCCGGGCTAAGGCCCGAGAGGTCTCTATATCAAATAGAGTAACTTCTCAGCCTCCAGGACTATCTTGAGGTTCATCTCCCCATCTGGAAAATTTTCACCGTTAAAGACATTCTCGCCCATGATTATGTTCCCAACGCTAATCTTTCCAGCCATCTTGATTGCTATAGTCCAACTATCCAATCAACGATTTTGGGTACACTCAAAATGCAATGGTTACTATAGTCCAACTATATAACCAACTACAAATGGAGTAGAGTCTTGTACAGTCTAACTGTTCAAAGAAAGCAATAAAAGATATTAGTCCAAGTAATATATATATATATATATAACGTGATATAATAATAAAAGAGCGCATATTAGCAAGTATTAAACGAAAATACAAATTTAATATTGGTCTCCCACTATTTTTCGGCGAGCCTCTAACCCTCTGTTGAGTACTCGGGAAACCTAGTTTCCTAGTGGGCTAGGATCCCGTTAAATAACACAATACCTTGACTTTGGCCAACAAGTTGTATGAAACTTAACTAGGTAGATCTCTAAGATCAATTGGATCCCATCCAATTCTTAGATCCGATAGGTGGACCTCTAAGTCCAAAAAATATATCCAATATATATCCTAACCTTTTTCCTCTGAATCAACTAAGCCTTGGCTTTGGCTCAACAAGCTTAATGATTCCAGTTAAGCACGACCTATTGATAGTGGGAAAGCTTCGTAATCCACGTCGATATACAGAAGTGACCTTGATTTTGGCCAACAAGTCACAACTGCCCAAGACATGCGATGTATAACAAACCTTTCATGGTTCAAACACATCCGTGATGGACAATGATCTTGACTTTGGCCAAAAAATCAAAGCCAATCTTGAATCTTGAGAGAGAACCACTCAATGGAAGGAAAACACTTAATATTAAAGTGATGAAGTTTTTCGTAAATTGGCAACCAATTTATTATCTTTAATTAGGTCTCATCATACACCCTTAAACATGCATTCTAAAAGCTTAATAAGGCGTGATAAAATTAATAATGATATGCAGATGGATATATAATACAATTTGTTCCTAAAACAAATCACTCTCTCTTTCCTCTCTCCTACTAGCACTTTACATTCTTCTACCCAATTACATAACACTATGAGAAACCTCATTTACATTGAGGGGAATTGCTGAGAAGAGAAATACAAAGAGATAATGAGGTGAAAGGCTGGACACGCAGGTCCAATTTAAATAAATACCATATTTACAATAATTTCCAAAATTGCCCCCATCCATCTAATATCCATCCGATATACATTATTCATACAAATACATCCAAGTATTCACACAGATAATGTTGTCAATCAATCTAATCAAATTAATTATTCTTCGATTAATGACCATCCAATCTTCATACGACGATTTGATTTGCGCGAGTCCAACTCGTTTAAGAATAAATACTCAAAGTAAGTATTCTTGAATTATATCGAACTACAATTTTAAATCCAATTTAAATTGTATCCAATACTAATTCATGTTTAATTCCAAATTAAACAATTACACTTATAATAATGTCTTTTAGACTTGGATTCCAACTCCAATCCCAATGGGTCTCAAAGGCCCAATTAGTATCCAATACTATTTCAATCAAGTCCAATGGACATTCAATTGATTCTTTAGGCATGAACTTTGGCCATTATGGATCCAACCCAAAATGCCTTGGCCCATTTAGGAATCACCCTATGCCATAAAATCAATTTTGGCCCATTAGGCCCAATTAAATTATTAAAGGCCCAAAGTCATATTTTGGACTTTATGGAAATGGTTTAGGCCCAATTGGATCCAACCCAATTGTCCAAAACCATACTTGGCCCAACCAAGTACATTAGCCCAAATGCAATAAATTAGATTAATACTTTATGCCAAATATCATATTAATCCAATTAAGTGTAATTAACATAATTAATTAATTAATCTAATATTTCCAAAACATTAATTAATCTAATTAATCATGTTTTATTTTCAATTCATGTCCAACACAAATTTAAGCAAAATCAATTCATCCAACATGCTTCATTCACGACAATAAGCAAGAAATTAACATTCAATTTTGATTTCAATCCAATTAAATCAACAATCAACATACAATTTCATGCCATTAACACTTCCAAGTGTCTAATTCAAAAATTACCATGAGATAATCCTATGGCATGCATTCGGCCAAGGTAAGATTTTGGGGAAAAATTAATCTAATCAATATTTCACAATCCAATCATGCATAACTCCAAGTTACCATCATCCAACATTAACCAAACAATCACTTTAGAAATATACATGCTCCAAGCAAAATCCTCAAATTAAAGTGTATGAACCCTAGAATTCAAATCAAGTTTAGGAGGCGCTCTGATACCATTGTTAGTGTCATAAGACATGCCAAGGATCTCTAAACATGATTCTAGTGTGAATTTGACAAGTAAGTTATGGAATACTTACAATGATCGGTAGAGAACTTTCAAAAAATTCCTTTGGATATAGAAGCTCCAAGCTAAAAGATGAGTTCCAAATCCTTGGGTGAGTTTCCCTATCACCTTAATTTAACTCCTTAAGTGCTAACTTGAAAGAAAATTGAAGAAAAATTTTCCATATGGAGAGAGCAAGGTCACAGTTTTTGTGAGAAAGAGAGAAGATGAATTGTGATTTTGTTTTCCAAAAACTTAATAAAAAAGTTGGTGGTTGTATTACTTAAATGCAACATTTAAGTTTTGCCAACTACTCACATCAATGAATGACATGTGATGTAAGTTAATGGGTCCCACCCACTTTAAATTCCAAATTTAAGTTGACTTACACAACACACAACTACTACTTGGGCTCGGGTTCGTTTAATCCGCTTAAACGATTTTCCCATCGCGTCATAATTAAATCCAATTTAATTAAACAATTATGCCTAACAAAATTATTACGATAATCGCTTACGAATTAATTCCAAATTAATTCGTTCGCACGAATTAAAATCCAATTTTAATTCCGCAATGAAATCCAATTTCAATTAATATATCCAATAAATTATTTTAGCTCAAATAAATAAATTAAATAGAAAAATCTAATTTCACTATTAAATTTATTTTACCGATTAATTCCAAATTAATCGCGTTCTCTCTTCTAGACGAATTTAATCCAAGATTAATTCTTGCCGTAATTAATCCCAGATTAATTTTCTCTCTCATAATTAATCCCAGATTAATTTTATTCGAGTCAAATGTCATTGGTGAATCTTTGGGAAGCGAACCAAGAGATTCCTGAAAATATTGGCTGTAAATACGGTCATCGGACTATCCGAACATGTGCCTACCCAGTACCACATTATTACCGATTTACAAGACATGGTTGGCTTCTAGCAAAGCACCGTGCCTACCAAATTCTCCAGAAATATTCAACGAGGAATATATAATCTGTATCAGGCGTAGTATACAATGTATTACATAATACGATCTAGTATCGGATGTCACATGCTAGGTATAGGGCTGGCATTGTGTCTGCCCCGTACGAAGCATATATCGGATCCCGCGTAACTAGTCTCTATAATCGGATAATCATGACCTAGTCATATTATCTCGATAGCTGTAACATTTAAGAGTACTAGTACCGTATCCTGCGTGACCATCATCTCCACATGACTGAAGTGATACTCCCATCTTGACATTACATCCAATACACTACGATTCTCAGTAAACCCAACGGAGGCGTACATAGAACCTGTTAAAGCTCCGAACGACCAATACCAAAGCAATCTGATTGTTGCATGTATTAGCGATGCAAGTCTCTGGTTAAAGATCACATACACCTACCCTGATTCGGATTCCCATAGACACATAGTTATACTACTAATAGGATTCCGAGTGGGTCTATCTAGAGCGAAGCTGTTCCCGGTCCAACGGCTAACAAAACTTCTTATCACACTTGCATAAGTGTCCAATACTTAAATATATAAGAACTATGTCGTTAAGCTTCCATAACGCGCACAAGTGTAATACTAGTCCATTCCGCATTATCGATGTCCAGTCTCGATAATACTACGACTAGGGATATTTAATGATTAAACCGTTCGTGGATTAATATTGTCTCATATTTTATTAATCCGGTTTAACCATATGGAGTTTTATCATTTATATATCTAAGTAATCCAATTACAAAATGATAAAATAGCAATTTCCTTTTGTCACATAGTTAATTTGTACAAAAACACAATGTCTTTTACAAATAGTGATGTTATTGGTCATAATTGTCTAATAGGAATTACTTTGGGCATTAACAATGGAGAACTAGTTTTGGCGCTGAAATCGAGCTACCGTCGCGACGCGTATGGGCCAGCGTCGCGACACGAACATGTGAATGCCCTCTACTTCGGGTCGGTGCGTGTGGAGTCACGCCGAACATGTGAATGCCCTCTACCTCGAGTTGGTTTGTGTGGGTGTCACGCTGAACATGTGAACACCCTCTACCTCGGTTTGATGCGTGTGGGAGTCATGCTGAACATACCCTCTACCTCAGGTCGGTTATGTGTTTGCCTAAGGTCGGTTGTGTGGAAGTCTTAGGTCGGTCGTATGGAAGACTCGGGTCGGTAGTGTTAGGGTTGGTGCTCAGAGCGCCAATTTTATTATGTATTTCCCTGTAAATACTAATGTGACATTTTATTATGAATTAAATAAATAGTTCTATTATATATAACATCACTTTTATATATGGTAAAGACGTAACAGACCTTAGAATGATTAGTTATGATATTGTTGTAAAAGCGTCTGACTGACATTGAGTTGTATCATGACGTTGTCATTCTTAGACAATTCTTGGTCAAGGTTTACACGACTTGGTTAGTAAAGTAAACCTGTTGAGACTGGTACATATCATATATTGGAACCTTGGATTCCAATGGTTTCTCAATGGACCATGAGTCTTGGAGACTCGTATAGACATATAGGTGTTTATAACGGATAAACATTGAACAACTCATTGAAGCTTCTTAATAGATGATACACCAACGTCAATAAGAATCTTCTCGGGTTGAGTGACCATAATGATTCTTTGACTTGAGATACCGTTGTGGATATATGATTTGTCCTCCACACTTAGATGGCAGTCATGTCAGCGATCAATTTAGATCAGACCTCCGCCTATTTGTTGGGTGTGGACTGATGCTCATGATATCATGTGTGTATCAAGAAAGGATCCTCCAATTCTGTGTACAGAGCATAGGTATTCAATATGGAATTAGCAATCTGTTAAATCCATGGAACCATGGTACACTGTAGAAATTAGTTCTAAGTGTTATTAAGAGATTGCTAATAGAAATGTCGACGTGATTATATATATAGAGATTTGACGTTTATATCTATATCTCTGGAATAATCTGGATACCTGTGACGGAGGGATTATACGTATGCAATGACCTCGACCTATATGGTTTAGAGTGTTTATCTGTGTTCGTCATAATTTATGAGTGGGTAGATTATGGACACAAAATTAGTTTTCGTGATGGATATGTCTGAACCTAGAGAGTCTCACTAATGAAATGTACTCGTAGAGCACTATGACAACTTTTATGAATAATACTGATTATTTATAAGTCGTTTAACGGCTAAACGAAAAATACATGCAAATGGACCTATTGGTCATTTTCTTAATTAACGTGTATTCGTATTTAATATTTGAATTTATTAAATACACATTAATAAAATATCAAATTGTGATTTTTGACATATATGATTGATATATGTAATTTGAAAATTTAATGAAAATATAATACATATATTTAAGATATTTGTATTTAATTATTTAATTATATAAATGTTATATGATTAAATCAATTATAGTTGATTAAATCAATTATAGTAACAAAATATCTTAAGTCATGATTTATCTTTTAAAAAGCTAAGGTTGATTGGTTACACTTGTTGCATTTCATTAAACGTTGTAATGATCTAAAATAACAAGTTGACTAATACTTTCCATTTAATTAAATTGAAACAAAAATACAAATATCATGATATTTTTATTTCCTACATGGTTCGGCCAAGTGAGGATTTAACAAAAGGGTTTTGTTTTCATAACACAAGTTACCAAATATTTGCTAAGAAAAAGTTTGAGAGAAAAGCTTGAAGGATAAAAGAAAAGCTTAAGGAAAAATTATTTTGTAAGTGTTTTCTCATTTTCTTCAACATGAAAATTATTTCCATGTTTCTAAACTTCAACATATGTTGTTTATAATTTTCTCTACTATTTCCTTATGTAAATTAATTGATCGGAAACTTGTTGGAAAGATGTTACATGTGTGTTTGAACTAAATATGCTTATAATTGGTTATTAAGCATTCTAATGATTAATTAGTAATCAAGTTGTCATTCTAGAGTTTTAAGGCTACTCATTTATAACCTAAAATTATTCTTAAGTTATTTCAAGTAGTGAGACTTGCTTGGTGTGTTAAAGAATTGATTAAAGTGTTGAATTTATTCAATTTAGTGTAAATTGATCAATTGGAGTAATTTGAGAAATTAGGGTTCTTAACCTAATCCAATTTTGGGGATTTTCATATATGTGATGTATTATGATGTATATTAATTTTGGGATTGATTGGATTTGATCTTGACTTGTTATGAACAAAAATGGACCAAATTACAAAATCTGAAAAATTACTGGGCTGTTCGACAATTGTAAAATATTTAAGGATTATGTTACAATTTGTATTTTGATGTGTTGGACATGTTGGAAATCGTTTTAGAACTGATTTGGAATCATTCAAAAATGTATTTGACAATTTGAGGACTAAAATTAACAAAATGTAAAGTTTAAGGGTCAAACAATAATTTTCAAGAAATATGATTTCTTGAGTTAAATTTCAGTTTTTAAGTATTGGATAATTAAATAAATAAGTTTATTTAATTAATCCAAGAAAAATTATTGAAATCAGAAAATTTTGATTTTTCGCGTTCCGCTGCGTTACCGGGTATTCCCTATAAAACCCCAATAAAATGGTATCAGAACGAGTCTAATTCTGAACACTCGATATGAATATGCCTTCAATGTTTAATTTAATCTTTGCTTAATGCATGCATGTGTTTATTTAATTTAATTAAATAAAGTAAAAGCATCTTTTGCGGAAAAATCCCTATTTAAAAATAAGATTTTATATTTAATATGTATATGATGCATATTACTTAGTCCGTCTTGTCAATACCGCTTATGGATAAATTTTCTACGACTATATTTGTGAACGTGCCAAAGCTGTGAGCATATGGCTGTTAGGGTTGGTGCTCAGAGTCCCAATCCGGATCGTATTTATGTCTGATTCATAAATACGAGCAATTCTATTTTTCCATAATATTACTTAATTATTGGTAGCAGCCTTGTCTTTTATACGCATATTCGATCTAATTGCGATTAGATATCAGATTACGATTAGATCGAAACTGAATCTGGTTCAGTGATACGTGTATATTAGACAAAGACCCTAGGATTTACAGTATAGTGCGCAGTTACAACACAGTTTGTAATTGACATTGGGAATCGCACTATAAGATGTATATCCTTAAATAAAATTCTTGGTCAAGATTTACTAACACGGGTCGGTTAGTAAAATCCACTGAGACTAGTACATGTCGTATATCGTGACTTGGTCCGATGGTTTATCCCAGTGAACCATGAGTCTCGGGAGACTCGTATAGACATGTAGGTGTTTATTTGATAAGACACTGAAAGACTCACTGAAGATTTCCTAATAGATGGTACACCAACGTCAATAGGAATCTTCTCGAGTAGAGCGAGCATAGTGGTCCTTCGACATGAGATACCACAGTGGGATATATGAGTTATCATCCACACTTTGATGGCAGTCACATCACCGATCTATTCATGATCAGACCTCCGCCTGTTCGTTAGGTGTGGACTGATGCTTATGATATCCAGTGCGTATCAAGATAGGATCCGTCAGTCCTACGTACAGTGTTGAGTTTCAATCAAATCCCAAGGATCATTTATAAGAAAAAAAACGAGTTGAATACAACCAAATGAGGTGCGGAAAAACTCACATGGATCGGTAGAGATGCAACGAAGATGGACCACGAACTGCTCTCCCTTGCTCGGCAGTGAGCTGCGCGTGGTAGGGGCTGCACGGTGGTGACTGGTTCGGCTTCTCCAAGATTCGGCCATTGATGGACACCATTGAAGCTCCAAGCTTCAAGCTTCCAAGCTCACGAACTCACTTCCCTATCACCTTAGGATGCCTCCAAGAGTGTGCTAGCACAAAGATCTTGCAACAAGATCATTGCTTCTCCAATTTGCTCGGTCAAAACCAGAAAAATGAGAAGCAGAATTCGGTTCAAGACCGTGAGAGATGAAGAAGAAATTTTGGCTCCAAAAGCCTAATACCGAAAATGGAAGAGAGAGAATGAGTGGGAAAAATAAAAAATTGTAAAAGGTTTATATAATTTCCAAAATATAATAAAACCATTTACCATTTCTTTAATTTCCATAAAGCAAGCATTAAATGCTTGTCAATCACCACAAATCAACTCACATCAATCACTCAAATGTCACATCACTCAAAGTGACATGTGATTTGACGCTTGATGTGACTTGTGATTTGACGCTTGATTTGACTTGCGTGCCGCACTCGAATTCAAAATGCGAATGCGCTCGCAAATAATCCCGGGCCCGGGTTCGCTAATTCCAAATTAACGAATTTTCCGTTGCGTGTAATTAAATGATTACGCCTAGTGAATTCACTATTCACGTCGCTAACGAATTAATTCTAAATTAATTCGTTCGCCCGAATTAAAATCTAATTTCAATTCCGCGTCGAAATCTAATTTCGTTATAATATATCGAATATATTAATTTATCGATTAATTCCAAATTAATCGTTCTCTCTCTTTAACGATATTTTATCCGAGATAAAATATCTCCGTAATTAATCCCAGATTAATTTTCTCTCTCATCGAATTAATCCCAAATTAATTAAAGTGCGAGTCATACGTCATCGGTGAATCTTCAGGAACCGACCCATGAGATCTCCGGATATGTTGGCAGTAAATACGGTCGTCGGACTATCCGAACACGTAAGTATCGCGTACTACGTTTATACCGATTTACAAGACAATGTTGGCTTCTAGCAAAGCGCCATGCCTACCCAATTCTCCAGAAATATTCTTACAGGAATATATAGATCTATATCAAGCGTAGTATACCAAGTATTGTGTATATCGGCCCAGTATCGGATAGTCACGTGCTAGGGCTGGGGCTGGATAAGTGTCTGCCCCGTCCGAAGCACATGTCGGATGTCTGGTAACTAGTCTCTATAATCGGATATGCATGACCTAGTCATAATATCCCGATGGTTGCGCAACACTTAAGAGCACTAATACCGTATCCTGCGTGACATCATCTCCACTATGTCTGAAGTGATACTTCCGTCTTGACATCACACCCAATGCACTACGACTCTCTGATAAACCCAGAAGTGGTGTACGCAGAACTGGTTAAAGCCCTGTACCACCAAGACCAAAGTCTATCGATTATCGTAAGTATTAGCGATGTAAGTCTCAGGTTAAGACTATACACACCTACCTTGATTTCGGCCTCCCATAGACACATAGTCATAATACCAATGGTATTCCGAGGGGTCTATCCAGAGCGAAGCTGTTTCCCGTACCATCGGTGAAACACAACCTCCTATCGCACTTGCATAAGTATCCAATACTTATATATATGAGAACTATGCCGTTGTGCCCTCACAACGCGCACAAGTGCAATACTAGCCTATTCCGCATTGTCGATGTCCTGTCTCGATAATACTACGACTAGGGATATTTAATGATTAATCCTTCTTGGACTGATACTGTCTCATATCATCTCAATCCAGGAACTAATCATATGGACCTCTCTTCATTTATACATCTATGGTGATCTAATCACAAATGATGAGAGTGCAATTTCCTTGTCACATAGTTAATTTGTACAACAACACCGTGATCTGTACAAATAGTGACGTTATGGGTCATATTATCCAACAATCTCCCACTTGGCACATAGCCAGTCACTCAAGTGTCTACACTCGAACTATGTACGGTTTGCTCAATTGCTGAGAAAAGATATTCGTCAGCGGATTTGCGTAATTATCTTCTGACGCGATTTATACGATCATCACATCGCCACGATGTATGATCCGAACGAATCAGATGAATATAGAAGTATATATCTGGATCGTCGATGAGACCATTAATTCTTTAGCATGTGCTGACACCTAGCTCAGCCGCTAACAGAACTATATCTAATCTAATTAGATTTATTATCGATCCAAATGGCTTCTATTGCTGCCTCAGCTGCAGCAATAATCTGCATTTGTTGTTAATTCGGCAACAGTTATCTTGCTCGGAATATTTCCAGCTTACTGTCCCGTTATTCAAACTTTATAGTACATCAGTATTTACCGGTTTGGAAACTTGCAGCAGTGATACTAGTCACTTCAAGTTCTCATACTCCATAATTTAAGACAACATCTTTAGTTCTCTAAGATACTAATAGATGTCCTTAACTTCAATCCAATGACTATCACTTGGATTGTCCTGATTGTGACTCCATATGCTCAAAGCGTATGAGACACCATATCAAGTACATTTTAAATGTACAATTTCCCAGAGAGTGTTAACAACTACAAATCTATCCCAGTAGATCTTTATTCCTTGAATAAAGGTTGTTACTCCCCAGAATTCTACGGAGAATTTCTTATGAAAGCCAAGCTTTCAACGATTGCTTTATGGGAATTTCATTATCACTGCTCTCCCACTAACCTCCTTATATACACAAGAATCATTTCGTTTTGAATTAAATCATACTCCATTATGATTACATCAAAACGATATTTCCTAGAACCTATGCTTTCTTCAATCCAAACATGGATCGAATAACCTGCAAACCTTGTTTGCTTGTTATGGTACGACAAAACCGATAGGATGTTATAAACATCCTCCGAAAGGTTTCCTTTTCAGGAAAGCGATTTTTCGTTAAGCTGTCATATTTCATAAATGAAATACACAGCTTTAGCAGCATTATCCAAATGGATTTAAATGGCAACATGTAAAAGGTTTCGTCGTAATCAACACAATGTTGATAACTCTACATTTTCTTTACAAGCCTAGCTTAGTACGTTAGTATGTTGCCTTTCATGTATGTCTTCCTTGAAGACTTATAAAGTACCAATAGACACAATGCCTTATGGTACATCAACTAGTATCCAAACTTGTTGATATACATGGAATCCATTTTGGACTCATGACACTTTGTCATAATAGGGAGTCGATACCTTGTATCACTACCTCATACGTAATCAGTTGGTGTACCTTAAAAGATTAACATCTTTATGAGGTGAGATCAGAAACCCATACCCCAGGTTGTTTTCTGACTCTCTCCGATCTACGCGGTTCTTGTGTACTCGAAGATTAATGGAATAGTTTCATCATTGATGAACTATTTATGTTCCATTAGGAATAGGTGCCTTGAATAGTATTACTCTGATTTTCATCGAGTTTTACTATCCTCCCACTTACCACTGCATGTCTGTATTCCTCTCAGGAAAACTGCATGGTGAGCAACAATCTAATTGTTCTCTGGTGAGATGTAAAATACAATACTTATGGTATCCCTAGGATAGCCTACAATTGACACTTATCCAATTTGGGTTCTAGTTTGGTATCATCCAAACATATGCCTAGCATCCCAAATGGTCAGGAATGAGAAACCCGGTTTCTTTCCCGTTCATATCTAATATGTAATCTGTCAAACAGATTATTATGGAACTTATTCTAAATAAGTTCTTACACTGTTTATCTGTATCCGTTGAAGGAAATGGTAGCTCAGAGCGACTCTTGATTAATCTTATCATGTCTAACAAAATTCGATTTATCCAGTACGGACACACCGTCACTTTGACGTGTTCCGGAGGAGTCCTCATTTGAAAGAATATTATACTCTTTAAGTATATAAGAAACTTATTGCTTAAGTATTTTCCATTACGGTCTTACCGTGACGGTATAATACTATAGTCGATCTATTTGTCTATTTCGTGTCGAAACTCTAAAAGTTTCCGATTTGTGTTCTTCAAAAAAGAAACACACAACCATTACGCGATGCCACATCTGTATAGGTCACGAAATATTCATATCCATATCTAGCCTAGCTAGAAATGGGCCCACTTGTTTCATTATGAACTAGGGCTTATAGATCGGTGGCATTTACACTTTTACCAAGTAAATAGTGTATTAGGCATATTGCCCAATAAACTAGATTCGTAGACTTTATTTGATTGGAATCAAAACAGTCCGAGTACCCACTCTCGAAAGTGTGGATATACGAGTCTTGTTTGATTGTGTCCCAGACAACAATGCCATAATTAGTTTCTTCTGATCAAATCACTTTGAGTTATTTGTTTGTCATTATATATATTATTATGTACCATATTAAGTATCTAAAAATCTAATTTTAATACTAGTAATGAACATAATTTTGACAAACATATTTGAAGTCAGAGCCTTGCTCGTGTCAATTCCTCATGTCCGCTTTGTCCAAACGACAGTCACGCTTCCCGATTCCGTTTGCCACATTGTGCAGACATTTTGGGATATGTCATTTATCCTTTTCAATATTTTAGGAACCTTAGGCCAAGCCTTGGGTTTTAGAATATCGAAACGATGTGCACCTCGTGCTACATGCCCAATTGCAAACTTTGACTTTATCTCCTCTAGAATAGTCAAATAATTCTCCAAGAATTATAAATTGCAATTTTAAATACTTCTTAAATCTAAAATTAGATTTATGACAAGTATATTAAATAAGCATTAAAGTCATCATCACATAAATCTTCCAAAGATTTTATGCTCTACTTATTTTGCTTAATTTGGGCTTAAGGTATAATAAGTTATTTTATCAAATAAAGTAACCTATTATTTATTCCCAATTTGAAAATTAAATCAATTAAAAATATTTTAATCCCAGATTATATTAAATATCGAAATTTTCAATTTTATCTTGATTACAATAGTCCAACTATTTAATCAACGATTAGTGGTACTATATATATTATAATGATTATAATAGTCCAACTATATAATCAAATATAATCCAAATTAATTAACCTCAATTACATTGAATACTATAATCCAATTATAAAATCAACTGTAAACTGAAATTAATTAATTCAAATATATTGATTAATATAATCCAATTATATAATCAAGTATAATACAGTCCAACTGTTTATTAAAACAACAATTTAAATATTAGTCCAACTAACATTTAATCTAATGACGAAATAATTTAAATGAGCGCGTATGGCGAGTAATTGAACGAGTATTGCAAATTCAATTCTTGCCTCTCACTATTTTTCGGCGAGCCTCTAACCTCTGTCGAGTACTCGGGAAACCGTGTTTCCTAGTGGGCTAGGATCCCGTTAAATATCAACAATCTTGACTTTGGCCAACAAATTGTATGATAATTAACTAGGTAGATCTCTAAGATCAATTGGATCCAATCCAATTCCTAGATCCAGTAGGTGGACATCCCAGTCCTAAACATATATCATATATATGCCTATATATCGAATATATACCCTAACCTTTTTCCTCTGAATCAACTAGGCCTTGGCTTTGGCACAACAAACCTAGTGATCCCAGTCAAGCGCGGACCCATTGACCATGGAAGCTTCGTAATCAATGTCGATGGACAAGAAGTGGTCTTGACTTTGGCCAACAAACCACAACTTGGACATGACACCAATATGGAACAAAGCCTCGTGATTCAAACACATCTTCGACGGACAAGGGCTTGACTTTGGCCAACAACCCATGCCATCTAGGATCTTGAGCAAGAATCACTCAATGGAAGGAAAAGACGCATGATATTTGATGAGGGCTTTTCGTGTGCAAATTGGCAACCAATTTATTATCTTTTGTTAAGGTCTCATCATCATACACCCTTAACATGCATTCTAAACACATAATAAAGCGCATATGATAAAATAATAATGATATGCGGATGGATATTTTACACATTGATCCTAGATCAAATCTCTCCTTTCTCTCTCCGCTAGCACAAATATTTCTTCTACCCGTTACACTACACTTAGAAGAAACCTCATTTACATTGAGGGGAATAGGTGAAGAAAGATACAAAGAATAGGAGGTGATAAGGCTGGACACGCAGGTCCAATTAATAAATCAAATTTATTACAACAATTTCTAAAATTGCCCCACCCATTTAATATCCATCCGATATACATTATTCATGCATCACAACCATGTATTCACTCAAGCATTGTTATCAATCAATCTAATCCAATTAATTAATCTTGATAATTAGTGATCATCCAATGTTCAAACAACGATTTGATTTTGTTCGAGTCAAACTCGTTTTTTGCGAATAAGTACTTAAAGTACTAATTCCAGAATTAAAATTAAACTACATAATTAAATCCAATTTAATATGTATTTAATACTAATCCACTATTTAATTCCAAATTAAATATTTACACTTTTATTTTATTAATAAACCTTTACGACTTAAATTCCAAATTTAATCGTAACGCGTCTTAAAGACCGATTAATATCCAATATTAATTTAATTAAAGTCCGATGGGCTTTTAATTAATTTCTTCAAGGCGTGGACTTTTGGTCAACTCTGGTCAAACCGAATAACCAAAATCCAATCCGGGAGTTACCCCATAAGCCCATAAATTAATTTAGGCCCATTAGGCCCAATTAAACGTTAAAGGTTCATTAGTCGCATTTGGGCCTTTTGGAAGCGGCAAGCCTAAACCAACTTTGTACAACAAAGTCCAATAAACCCAAAAACAACTTTAAAAGCCCAAATCCAATTTTAAGGCCCAATAATTTAATTCAAAAATTCCAAATTCCCAATTAAATTACCTAAAGTGTGTATAACATTATTAATTACCCAAATCAAAGCTTCCAAAACACTAAATTTGTCCAATTAATCATGCTTATCATCAATTAATCATGTCCAACATAATTTGATCAAAATCAAACCCAATATAAACACATGCTAAAGTCTCGGCCATAAGGGGAAAATTATGTCCAAATCAAATTCAATCCAATTGAACCAAATTAAACATAAATTCAACATCCCTAAATGATTTCCAAGTCATCCAATGAACAAAAAATCAAAAATCCAAGACATTAGGGCACTTACTAAATTCGGCCAATATAAGCAATTTGGGGAAAATTGTTCCAAACACTTTTTCAACAAATTGATCCAATCAATCCTCAATTAAACATACTTTAAGCATTCTAAATCATCCAATTTCATTAAACATGCTCAAAATCAAGTTTACCCAAATTAAAGTTTTGGCCAACAATAAGCAAATTGGGGAAAATCAATCCAATAAATTTTTCTTCAAATTGATTACATATAACTCTAAGTTATTCATATACAAGCATTCTTAAACAAACAATTTGTCAAAATCATGCTTAAATCAAAAAACCCCAAATTTTGCTAATAACCCTAAATTCGTTTTATGCACAAATGGCTCAAGATACCATTGTTGAGTTTCAATCAAGTCCCAAGGATCATTTATAAGCATAAAAACGAGTTGAATACAACCAAATGAGGTGCGGAAAAACTCACATGGATCGGAGAGATGCAACGAAGATGGACCACGAACTGCTCTCTTGCTCGGCAGTGAGCTGCGCGTGGTAGGGGCTGCACGGTGGTGACTGGTTCGGCTTCTCCAAGATTCGGCCATTGATGGACACCATTGAAGCTCCAAGCTTCAAGCTTCCAAGCTCACGAACTCACTTCCCTATCACCTTAGGATGCCTCCAAGAGTGTGCTAGCACAAAGATCTTGCAACAAGATCATTGCTTCTCCAATTTGCTCGGTCAAAACCAGAAAAAATGAGAAGCAGAATTCGGTCCAAGACCGTGAGAGATGAATGAAGAAATTTTGGCTCCAAAAGCCTAATACCGAAAATGGAGAAGAGAGAGAATGAGTGGGAAAATAAAAAATTGTAAAAGGTTATATAATTTCCAAAATATAATAAAACCATTTACCATTTCTTTAATTTCCATAAAGCAAGCATTAAATGCTTGTCAATCACCACAAATCAACTCACATCAATCACTCAA
>SKCR01053293.1:0-64166 GCA_019454045.1 Zanthoxylum bungeanum | reverse complement strand
AAGTTGAATCTTGAACCACAAGCTGCAGGAAAGAAAAGACTTCACCAACTCAATGAATTGGAGGAATTTCGCCTACAAGCTTATGAGAATGCCAAATTTTACAAGGAAAATACCAAGAAATGGCATGACCTAAAAATAGTGCACAGACAGTTGAAACCAAGGCAACAGGTGTTGTTGTACAACTCGAGGTTGAAACTTTTCCCTGGAAAGTTGAAATTAAGGTGGTCAGGTCCATTTGTGATCACTCAGGTTTTACCTTATGGAGCTGTTGAGTTACTGGATCCTAACACCAACAACACATTCAAGGTTAACAGTCAGCGTGTCAAGCACTACTGGGGAGAACCGTTGGAGCGACAAAAAGAAAGTGTCAAACTTTCAGATCCAGCCTAATGATCGAGAAGTCAAGTCTAGCTGTCGACTCTAAACTTAGCGCTCGCAGGGAGGCAACCCATGCAATTTGTGTATATATTGTGATTTGGTATGATTTAATTTTATGTGTTTAGTTTTTGCAGATTAAGACATTTCAAGATGGAAGAAGCTCTCGCAAGTCTTCACAAGCAATTTCCTTCTCTCCCTCAAAAATCTCTGATAAAAGTTTTCAAAGCTCGCTTGGAATGAATGAGACTACTGATGATCAAAGGTATTCCTACTGATATTTGTTGGGTAATCGAAGCACGTGTCCGTCTAGCAGGTGAGTATTCTGAGACTTGTAGTTATTATTTACCTGGTTTTGGAAGAAGCACATATGCAAAGAAACGTAGAGCTAAGCAAATGGGTGTTTGTTACAAATGTGCGCGTTGGAATTGCAATACTCGTTGTCGTTCTTTTGGAATGGTGTCTGATAATCGTGAAGATAAAATTAAATTCATTAGGGATGGCTTGAGTAAGGAGTCTGTAGATGATATATCTTTGACTCTTGAGACGCATCCCAGTGGATATGTTCATATAGCCATTCAAAAATTACACACACAATTCCAAAAAGAAAGACAACAATTAAGTCTTGGGAATCTGACTCAAAAAGACCCTGTTTGCCAATTTATAAGAAAATTGGATGGGAAGCTTGTTCCTGACGCAAAGATGTCAATCAAGCCGCTACTTTTCTTGTACATATTATATCTCTTTGTCTTTTTCTAATAATTGATTTGTTTGTTGTTTTCTCCGACAGGATCCAGACCTTTTTGACTATCACGATTTATTTTACTATTTTGCTACTAATCTTCCTTTGGAAGATACTTGTGCTATTTTTACTCACCTTTTTCAGGTACTATAAATTCAACTTATCATTGCACTTTTGAAGACATCCAGAGTAAAACATGGAAGCCACTTCAAGAAGACGAGTTGAAAACATCTGTGTGTTTTGCGGTAGTAGTGTTGGTACTAAACCACAATACGTAGAAGCAGCACAAGAATTGGGTCGAGTCTTAGCTGCAAGAAATATACATTTAGTATATGGCGGAGGAAATCTTGGACTAATAGGGATCGTTTCAAAGGCCGTACAGGAATGAGGCAGTCATGTTTTGGGAATCATCCCAAAACCCTTGGCAGAAGCAAATCTTATTGAATCATCAACGGAGAAGAACTGATCGTGCCAGGTATGTCTGAACGACTAGTGGAAATGATTAATCGTTCTGATGCTTTTATTGCTTTGCCAGGTGGCTTGGGTACATTGGAGGAAATTTTTATAGTACTATCTTGGGCGAACCTGAACATACACCAGAAACCAATTGGGCTGTTTAACGTTGATGGATTTTATGATTTTCTTTGTGTGTTTCTTGATGATGTCAGGAAAAATGGGTTTGTGTCAAAACCTTTGAAAGAACTACTCTTTACTGCCAGAACTGCTCCGGATCTAATTGACCAACTCTTAGCATATGAACCACTAGTTGACCCTATCCTTTCAAAGATAAAAATGGTCTGAAGATGATCGTGGTAAGAAGCGTCGAATAAATCTGGATCTTAACCTTTAATTTTCCTGTAGAATTTCAGCTAACCAGGTACTATCTTCCAAACTCTTCTTCTACTGTTTAAGACATTGGGGACAATGTCTCATTTAGGTTTGGGGGTGATGAATAGTTAATAGTATCTTGTTTTATTTGTATTTTTATTTTTAGTCCAATTTTTTTTTTCGAAAAATACAAAAAAATTAAAAAAAATTTCAAAAACAAAGGCATATTTAAAGCTAGGTGATGGTTTGGTGTCTTCCTTCACTCACTACCTCTCTATATGGAAAAGCTGTGAAGGCACCTAGATAATCATTCACCTGTAGCTTGTTGTGATAGACTAGTTTGGAGAACTCGTTGTTTATTCATGTCACCAAGCGATAAGAGCCTAAGAGGCTTGGGTACTTAAGAGAGCCTCGCTCCACCCTCCCTATGGGAAATCTACAACGGTAAGTCCATTCGACAATTAGTCACACACCATAACTCATTGGCACGTACCATAAGGTATAAAATAAGGTGTGTTCACTTGGTCGCTTGAACCCTTGAATGAAGAGTCCTAGTTGTGAACAATCATTCGTCAGCGAGAGCCTTTGTTTACACTCCTAAAACCCACATGTGAACCATAGTTATATGACCAGTAGAAGTTATTCTTTATGTTTATGGTTTTGTTTTTATGTGACTAAAGGTGAAATTGGTAAGAAATAGCTGTTAAGGAATTTTCACTCCTGATACGTATTTCAAACCCATTTTTCGAAAGAAGTTAATTTTTGTTTATTTCCTTTTGAATTATTTAATTTGTAAATTCTCCATTAAATTGACTAAAATGGATCTTCATATACTCAATTGACATATTATCAACATGCATAGTAACATACGGACATGAGTTAAAATTGAAAAGTTGTAATATTCAGTGGTCTAGTTCATTTGGAGGAAGCATCTCAAAAAGTGATGGAATAAAAAAAAAAAAAAACATCTGAGATCCGAGTTATTAAGTCTGTAAGGGTGTTTTAACACCTAGTGCCCTAAAACCAACTGGTTTGGGAGTCACTGGCCCAAAGCTCGATACATGGATCAAAGATGCTGCGAAAATATATTATATATATCTGAAGTCTGAGTAATTAAGTCCGTAGGGGTTCTAACACCTGGTGCCCTAAAGCCAACTGGTTTGGGAGTCACCGACCTAAAGCTCGCTACATAGATGGAAGATATTGTATATAAATAAAAAATAGAGAAAAAATCAAAGAAAAAATCAGAAAAATCAGAAAAATTATTCCATTACTACAAAAATGTGTGAATTCTGATAAAACTTTACGACAAAAATATTACTCTCTTATCAACTGCACTTATGACTGTTATGGGCAAAAATGAGTTGTTTAATATTTTGTTGGCTGTGTATATGGAGAATGGTAAAAAAAAATCGGAGAATTTACTTATTCAGTAATTTAGAATGAAACAAAACAACTAATAACCTGGAGTAGAAGTTTCACCAGATTAGTCACTAACTTCTTTATTCTCTTTTCTCTTGTCTTTTTGCTTTTGTGTGCATTAGTTTCACTACATTTTTACTTTTATAAAATGTTTGTGGGTATCATTGATGTAAACCCTCACGAGACTACAACTCGTCCACTAGGGACACCTAGGGGTTTAAAGGCTTGTTGCATATGCTAAATGCAACCGTGATCCCTACGAAAGTGGCTTAGTTAAATTTTATTATGTTATTTTATTTTGCTCGAGGACTAGCAAAATGTTAGGTTTGGTGGTGTGATGAGTGGTAAATGTATCAATATTTCCCACTCATTTAACTTAATATTTTGTATAGTTTCTTGAGTTTTGTGAATATTTTGATGTGTTTTGTGTATTTGTAGATAAATAAAGTTTCAGGACATTCTGGAGGTGATTTGGAGCAAAACTGTGAAATTTGGCAAAAAAGATATTATGGTAATTTTGACGCATCTCGACACCGAAACCCTTGGCATCCTGACCTCTAACGTGCACCGGAGACTGCTAATATGAGCCAGGTCAACAAGTCAAAGTTACCAAGTTTGACTTTGCTAACGTGCACCATGCCACGTGTCATCATCACAAGCAATCTGCTAACGTGCACCGCATGCCACGTGTCAAAAATTCAACGAGCCGTTTTTTTTTTGCCACCATGCCACGTGTCGAAAATTCAGCGATCCAAAAAAAATAAATAAATAAAAAAAAATCAGAAAAATAATAATAAAGAATTGGATTTTTTTGCCTATAAATTGAGTTTGATTTCTTAAGTTTCAAATGTACCTCATCCTCTGAAATCCTTATAAATAAATTGAGAGTTCTCTTCTTTAGTTTCTTTTATTCAGTTTTATTTACGTTTGTAGTAGTAATTCTCTTCTATAAATAGTAGTTTTCATTCATCCATGAGGAGCTAACTTCTCCATGCTGAGGTAAAAAGGTAATTTTTTACTTTTGCTATTTAGATTAATCTCCCTTAAAATATAATATATAAACTATTTAAAACCTGAATTAATAAAGGATCCTCCATTCCGGACGGTTGGTTATTCAATTTAAATTGGTTAAACCTGACTTAATGAGGATACCGCCATACTGGACGGTTGGTTTAAGTTTATATTTCTGTTCCGCCTTATGGCTGGTATATTTGAATTTGACTTAATCAGGATACCGCCATTCCAGACGGTTGATTTAAAATAATCCAAGATTATATATATTATTTTATGGGAGATATCTAAATAGTGAATAGTAGAAGTTAATTCCTTTTACCTTAGCATTTCTTTTTATTACTTTTCAGTAATTTCATTTTATGTCTTTTAAGTTTATATCAGCTTTAGCTATGTGTTGTAACTAAATTAAATATCTAGGGTTGTGATAAAATCTAATATCACCGGTTTTAAAAAGGGTTAGATTTTAGCTTGGGTAATTAAAGAGTTATTTGTTGAGTCATAATCTTAATGCCTTTTTATTAACTGATCACTAATAAAATTGAATAGATAAACCTAAAATGAACTAGACATAGGGACTTTAAGTTTAAAGACCTTATACTCAACAACCCACGATCTTCTTTAAGGATAGATAAACCTTTAATAGATTTCCTTACAGTATAGGAATATACCTGTTGGGCGGGGGTAATCATAATTGGAATTCAAACTTAATGAATCTAGGTAATTTGGTTGACATAGACATATGATTCAATTGAATTAAACTAGGTATTTGTAAATGACAATCGGAAGAGGCGAAGAGGCTTTTACACAATTTTAATATTCCAGATTAATAAATCAATATTTACCCAACAATGATTTAACAACTTCATCTTTTAATTAATATTGGAAGAATTCACAACCCTAGATAGTTTTAATTCTCATTAATCTACTCTCAATTTCTTTTACTTGTTTTAAATTTAGAATCATCATTATCCTTTCAAACAACTTGTTAGATATTATTAATCACTTGACCTCATAAAATTATAGATTCGGTACTAAGTCCTCGTGGGATCGATACTTTTTATACTACTTGAACGATACGTGCGCTTGCGTTATACGTGTGTGATTACGCCGGTCAGTTTTTAGGCGGTGGGGTGTTTTTCAATAATTTCAAAAAAAAAAAATAAAAATAACATAATCTCTTCAATTAATTTTTTATTATAATTATAAAATTAAAATATCTCTATAATTATTTTTTTTATTAAATTTAAAATTAAAATATCTCTATAATTATTTTTTATTATTAAATTATAAAATTAAAATAATAAATTATCAACACAAGAAACATATTACAATATAAAAACATATTCGATTATTAAGGCAAGAAACATATTAATTTAATTTATTAATTAATATTTTAATTTATTATTATTAAATTATAAAATTAAAATAAAGAAACCATTATAACAATAAAACATATTATAATCCCTCATTAAAATAATAAAACATATGTGACACTTAATATCTACAATTAACCTCAACAATTAATTTTTTATTATTAAATTATAAAATTAAAATATATTTACAATTAATTTTGTATTAAATAAAAAACCTATTACAATAAAATACATATTATGAATTAAATTATTTACAATTAACCTAATCTCTACAATTAATTTTTTATTATAAAATTATGAAATTAAAATATTCTACAATTATTTTTTATTATATATATATATATATATATATATATATATATATATATATATATATATATATATATATAATATATAAATTTAAACATTTTTAAATTTCCTCATCTCCCAAGTGGCCGCTTCATATTAAATTATAAAATAAAAGTAATAAATCTTCTAAATAAAAAATACATATTATAATTTAGAAGAATAATATTATTACAAGAAAGCATATTAGATTATCCTATTAAATTTTTTTAAAAAATACTATTAAATGATCTATAATTAACGTAATCTTTACATTAATTTTTTATTAAATTATAAAATTAAAATATCTCTACAATTATTTTTTTAAAATTATAAAATTAAAATATCTCTACAATTATTTATTATTATTAAATTATAAAATTAAAATAATATATTATTATAACGACCAGAAATCCCGACTACTGTTACATCTTGAGACGAGTATTACATAATATAATTGTGTTTGAGCACATATACATTATGGAATGACTTTGGGGACAATCGGTGAATTCCTCGAAATTCTGATACGAAACTGTATAATATTCCACTTCGGACAGCCCATGGTATTTGGGCCGTAACTTTCTCATACGAACTCCTTTTTTTATGAATTTTATATCGCTGGAAATCTGAGATCAAGACCTACAACTTTAACATTGAATACTTTTCCAAATTCAAAGTAGAAGTAGGTCAAAAATACGACTAAAAAATATAGGTGAATAGTACCCGAGGATGAGTCTAGACAATTCTCAAAACTTCTCAATTTTTCCAATTTTATTTCATTAAATTATACACACAAAAATCAAACAAGTCCTAGTATATATATGTGGTACTATTCACATTTTCATAATAGAAAAAGAAGAGAATAAAAACGTGAAAGAGAGAATGAAAAAGAAGAAAAGAAAAATGTTAAGGGGAGAAAGAAAAAGAAGAAAGAAAAAGAAGAAAAGAAGAAAAGAAAGAAAAGAGAGAATAAAGGAGAAGAAGAAGCAAAGAAGAAGATGAGCAACAATTAAGACTTGGAGAAGTGATGGAAATCAAAGAAAAAGTGGTAAGAAAAACATAACCCAAATTGTAATACTTTGAGTTTTATGATTTGATAATTGTAGCATGTTGAGAGCTTGAGTATGATGATGATTGAGTGATTGTTGTGCTAAGAAAATGGTGTTGGGGAAAACCCCCAACTTGCTAAATTTTGGGTGAAAAACTAAGTGAAGCTTTATAGAATGGATATAAGTTGGTATTGATGAGATATTGATAGTGTTGTGGATGCTTATAGAGGATTAATGGAATGGTTTATGTAATAAATTTGATATAGATGTGTTGAGGATGTATTTGGGTAAGATAAGCTTGAGAAAACAAGTGTATAAAACTGGAAATCAGGTTCGCGTCATGAAGCCCAAGAGGTCAACGTCGCGACGCGTACTGGAAAATTAAGACAGATTAGTTCTGGTTTGTCCACGTCACGACGCGTAAGGACTTGCGTCGCGACGTAATTGGAAATTTTCATGTATTATTTTATGGAATTGTGCGCATCGCGACGCGAGATCAAAAATTTACCCAAATCAGTTTTGATTTATTCCAGTTCCACCCGAACATGTTAGAGGCCACCCTAAAGCTCTCCTCGCATCGGTTTGCACTCACATAATACTTCATGATATAAGTATGATACGTTTTAAAGTGATAGTCATGTTTTGAATGAAAAAAACTTAGTATAATCTCGAGACATATCCACGACTTATGTTCTAACCAAGTTTACCGATTATAGATTATCGGCAGAAATCCAAAGTTTATTGACTAAGCGAAACAGTGCCAGCCAGGTTCCAAAATCAGTGAGTGGACACTCTTATCTAAAGTTGACTTTTATGATGTATTTTACATATCCGACTTATTTTTACGCTTTAGGGCGTTAGTTGATTTTTATTACAGTTATTTCATGAAAGATTATGTTTTAAGTTATGTGTGAGAAAGAAATGTTTTCAAGTATGATTTTAGGATTTTCGAGGCATGTGGGAAAAACCCACCTCAGTATGTAATTAGATACAGACATGGAATTGACGGATGACATATGCACATGTAGAGGACTGGGGGGACGGCGACACTTAACACCCCAAATCCTAATTCAGGACTAGGGATGATAGATGCCCATAGATCCTAGTTTCAGAGCTTGGAGGGTAGCATAGATCCAAACCCCCAGTTCTAGTTCAGTGGCTTGGGGGATGACGATACGTAACGCCCCAAGACCACTAGTTTCAAGGACATGAGTGACATACTTTGGGAGACAGCGATACATAACACCCCTGTAGACACTGTATTTTTGCATGAGCCCGATGATGAGCCTCGTATGGAGGCACTGATGGATAATTATGACCCATAGCATCACTATTTGTACAGAACATGGTGTTGTTGTACAAATTAACTATGTGACAAAGGAAATTGCTCTTTTATCATTTGTAATTAGATTACCTGGATATATAAATGATAAAAATCCTTATGATTAGTTCCAGATTAATAAGATATGAGACAATATTAATCCACTAAGGTTTAATCATTAAATATCCCTAGTCGTAGTATTATCGAGACTAGACATCGATAATGCAGAATAGGCTAGTATTACACTTGTGCGTGTTATGGAATCGTAACAACATAGTTCTCATATATTTGGGTATTGGATACTCATGCAAGTGTAATAGGAGGTTCTGTTTACCAATGGTACGGGAACAGCTTCGCTCTGGATAGACCCCTCGGAATCCCATTGGTAGTATGACTATGTGTCTATGGGAATCCGAATCAGGGTAGGTGTATTTGGTCTTAACCTGAGACTTGCATCGCTAATACTTGCGACAATCAATATACCTTGGTTTTGGTCGTCTGGGGCTTTAACAGGTTCTGTGTACGCCTCTTCTGGGTATACTGAGAATCGTAGGGTATGGGGTGTGATGTCAAGATGGAAGTATCACTTCAGTCATATGGAGATGATGATCACGCAGGGATACATAACTAGTACTCTAAGTGTTATAGCCATCGGGGAAGTATGACTAGGTCATGACTTTCCGATCATAAAGAGACTAGTTGCTAGTGATTCGATATATACTTCGTACGGGGCAGACACAACTCCAGCCCCAGACCTAGCATGTGACATCCGATACTGGATCATAATGCGCAATACTACATATACTACGCCTGACAAAGATCATATATTCCGTAGAAGAATATTTCTGGAGAATTGGGTAGGCACGGTGCTTTGCTAGAAGCCAACCATGTCTTGTAAATCGGTAAGTACGTGGTACCGGGTACGCACGTGTTCGGATAGTCCGATGACCGTATTTACTGCCAACATATCCAGGGATCTCTTGGGTCGCATCCCAAAGATTCACCGATGATATTTGACTCGAACAATATTAATCTGGGATTAATTATGATAGAGAGAATTAATCTGGGATTAATTATCAGCGAAAGAATTAATCTGGGATTAATTGCGTCGAGAATTTATCTGGGATTGAATTCGTCGAGAGGAGAGAACGTGATTAATTTGGAATAATCGGTAAAGTAAATTTAATGGTGAAATTGGATTTTACTATTTAATTTATCTAATTGGGCTAAAATAATATATTAGATATATTAATTGAAATTTGATTTCAATACGGAATTAAAATTGGATTTTAATTCAAGCGAATGAATTAATTTAGAATTAATTCGTAAGCGAGTTCCGTAATAATTTTGCGAGGCATTATTATTTAATTAAATTAGATTTAATTACGTTGCGATGGAAAATTCGTTTAATCGGATTAAACGAACCCGAGCCCAAGTGTGTTGTGTAAGCCAACCAATTTTGAATTAAATGGGTGGGACCCATGACTTACATCAATTGTCAACAATTGATGTAAGTGGTTGGCAATGAAATAAATGGATTTGATATACCTACCAAGTCCAAATACATAACACAATTAATTAATGAATTTTTTTTTGGAATTTATTAATTTCTCTCTCCTTGGCCGAAATAAGGCCACTGCCTCTGTTTTTGAAATAAATGGCCAAAAGCCATTTTGACTTCTCTGAATGAAAATCAATTGGCCGAAAGAAAGAAAATGTTTTTTGGCCTCTGTTTTTTAAAAAAAAAAATTGGTTTCTTCATTGTTTTTTGGCCGAATGAGAAAAATAAACCATATGGCCGAATGAAAGAAAAAACATTTTTGCTCTCTCTGACTTTTGAAGTTCAGCCGAATGAAAAGCAATTTGTTCTATTTTTTTGTTTGGCCGATTGCTTCCCTCTCTCTCTTGGGCAAATTTGCTTCTCATTGGGAGATAAAATTTGTTCCTTTTTGTTCTTGCTAGCACATAAAGGGAGTCAAATGAAGGTGATAGGGATACTCACCCATGAGCTTGGAAGCTTCAACATCCATGAAAAGTTTTGAACTCAACCGATCAATGTAAGTCCTCTGAAACTTATTTTTGATTTTATTCACACACGAATCACGCTTAGAGATCCCGTGGCATGTCTATGACACTTACAATGGTACCAGAGCGAGATCTAAGCATGATTTAATTTCTAGGGTTTATAGACTTTATTTAGGGATTTTTGCTTGGAGCTTGTAAATACATAAATTGGTTGTTTGGACATGGTTGGATGATGATGACTTGGAGTTATGCATGATTGATTTTGTGAAAAATGGATTAGATTAATTTTCCCTAAAATCTATACCTTGGCCGAATATACCCGAATTGCTCATGGTAATTATTTGAAAATTGACAATTGGATGTATTAAATGGCATGATAGAAATATTGAATGTTGATTTAATTGGATTGAAATCAAATTGAATCATTTTTTTGCCATTGCCGTGAGTATGAAGCATGTTGGAATGGATTGATTGTGCTTTAATTTGTGTTGGACATAAATTAAAATGTTAAGCATGATTAATTAGATTAATTAGTGTTTTGGAAATATTAGATTAATTAATTAATTGTGTTAATTGCACTTGAATTGAATTAATATGTAATTTGAAATAATGTATTAATTTAATCTGTTGTATTTGGGCTAGTGGGTTTGGTTGAGCCAAATTTTGGTCTTGGATCATATTTGGGCCTAAACCATTTCCATAAAGTCCAAAATATGACAATTGGGTCTTTAATAATTTAATTGGGCCTAATGGGCCAAAATTGATTATATGGCATAGGGTGATTCCTATTGGGCCTAGACATTATGGGTTAGATCCATTTTGGCCAAAAGCCAAAGCCTAAAGAATTAATTAAAAGTCCATTGTACTTTAATTGAATAGTATTGGATACTAATTGGGCCTTGAGACCCATCAAGATTGGATTTGGAATCCAAGTCTTTAAGGCACATAAATAAGTGTAATTATTTAATTTGGAATTAAATATGAATTAGTATTGGATACAATTTAAATTGGATTTAAAATTGTAGTTCGATATAATTCAAGAATACTTACTTTGAGTATTTATTCTTAAACGAGTTTGACTCGAGCAAATCAAATCGTTGTATGAACATTGGATGGTCATTAATCAAAGATTAATTAATTGGATTAGATTGATTGAATAACATGCTTTGTGTGAATACTTGGATGTATGTATGAATAATGTATATCAGATGGATATTAGATGGGTGAGGACAATTTTGGAAATTGTTGTAATAAATTTAGAATTTATTAAATTGGACCTGCGTGTCCAGCCTATTACCTCTTTTCTCATTGTATTTCTCTTCTCACCAATTCCCCTCAATGTAAATGAGGTTTCTTTAGAAGTATTATGTAATTGGGTAGAAGTAAGAATAGTGCTAGCGGGAGAGAGGAAATGGAGAGATTTGTTCTAGGAACAAATTGTATTATATATCCATCCGCATATCATTATTATTTTATCGCGCCTTATTATGCTTTTAGAATGCATGTTTAAGGGTGTATGATGAGACCTAATTAAAGATAATAAATTGGTTGCCAATTTACGCGAAAAAACCTCAACAAATATTAAGCGTTTTCCTTCCATTGAGTATTCATTCTCAAGATCCAAGATTGACACTGGTTTGTTGGCCAAAGTCAAGACCTTTGTCCATCGCAGATGTGTTTGAATCATGAAGGCTTTGTTCCATATCGCATGTCTTGTCCAAGTTGTGATTTGTTGGCCAAAGTCAAGATCGCTTCTTGTCCATCGACATCGATTACGAAGCTTTCCAAAGTCAATGGGTCCCGCTTAACTGGAATCATTAAGCTTGTTGTGCCAAAGCCAAGGCTTAGTTGATTCAGAGGAAAAGGTTAGGAAAATATATTGGATATATTGGCATATAAATTTCATATATGTTTCGGACTTGGAGGTCCACCTATTGGATCTAGGAATTGGATGAGATCCAATTGATCTTAGAGATCTACCTAGTTAAGTTTCATACAACTTGTTGGCCAAAGTCAAGAGTGTGGTTTTTTAACGGGATCATAGCCCACTAGGAAACTAGGTTTCCCGAGTACTCCACAGAGAGTTAGAGGCTCGCCGAAAAATAGTGGGAGACAAGTATTAAATTTGCAATTTTGTTTAGATACTTCCAATACACGCTCATTTCATTTTTCGTCATTAAATATATTAGTTGGACTAATATTCAATTGTTGTTTTAATCAAACAGTTTGACTGTATTCAAACTACTTCATTTGTGGTTGGTTATATAATTGGATTATAGTAATCAATACATTTGAATGTAACCAATCAATTGTAGTTGATTATATAGTTAGACTATAGCAATCATTATATTTAATTGTACCTGAAATCGTTGATTGGATAGTTGGACTATAGCAATCAAGATGACTGAAAGATTAGCGTTATAGGACATAATCCTGGGGAAAATGTCTTTAACGACTTTAATTTTCAGATTGGGAGTAAAACCTCTCGAGCATGAGCCCGAAGTTGTGCGAATAGTAGAGCATGAGCTTAGGAAGACTCATTGTGATGATAACTTTAGTGTTCAATCCGTTATGCATAGCCAGAGCTTCTTAAAAGGACATATCCCAAGTTGTCTGCCTAAACTGTGGCAAACGGGGTCACTAGAAGTGTGAATGTCGTTTGGACAAGGTAGACATGAAGGAAGAGAAGGCGGGACAAGGTTCCAGCTTCAAGAATGTTTGTTATAGACATGTTCACTACTGGTTTTAAAATTGGATTTTGATACTAGATGTGGTACATGAATATATGTACTGATGTGCGGGATCTGCTGATAAATAGGAGACTGGCTTCAGATGAGATCAACCTGCGAGTTGGAAACGGGACACGAGTCGCCGTTTTAGCCGTAGAAACCTAAGTTTTGGAACTGCCATTGGGGCATGTACTTAAATTAAGAGACTGTTAGAATGTACCTAGTTTAACTAGGAACATTATCTTTGTATCTAGTTTAACCTGTTGCGGGTATACCTTTATATTCCGAAACACCGGGTGTTTTGTTTATAAAGATGATATCGAGATATCTACATTAGATGTAAATAATGGTCTTTATATTTTGAATATAAATGAATCTCAAACATATAACATGACAAACAAATAGCTCAAATTGAATAATTCTAATGAGACTTATTTGTGGCATTGTTGTTTGGGACAAGTTAACAAGACTCGTATATTCACACTTTTGAAGAGTGGATACTAGGACAGATTTGATTCTTATTCAAATGATGTCTACGAATCTAGTTTATTAGGCAAGGTGCCTAACACACCTTTTACTTGGTAAAAGTGCAAGTGCCACCGATCTGTTAGCCCTCCCTCATAGTGACGTAAGTGGGCCCATGTCTAGCTAGGCTAGAGGTGGATATGACTTCGTAATCTTTACGGATGTGGCATCGCGTTATGGTTATGTGTATCTTATGAAACACAAGTCAGAAACTTTTGAGTAATTCAAAGAGTTTCGACACGAAGTAAGAAAACAGACCGGTAAAAGTATTAAAAACATTGTGGTCGGACCATAGTGTAAAATACTTAAACATATAAGTTTCAAGATTACTTGAAAGTGTATAGTATTCTTTCACAATGGACTCCTCACGGGACACCTCAATTTGACGGTGTGTCCAAACAGAGAAACCGAACTTTGTTGGACATGGTAAGGTTAATGATGAGTTGCTTGAGCTACCAATCTCCTTCTGAGGATACGCATTAAATAGTTCAATACTTATTTTGAATAAGGTTCCATGAAAATCTATTAGACAGACTTCATAGATATGAACAGGAAAGAAACCGGGTTTCTCATTCCTGAAGATTTGGGAATGCTGGGCATACGTTTGGATGATACCAAACTAGAACCCAAATCGGATAAGTGCCTATTTGTAGGTTGTCATAGGGAAACCAAAGTATAATACTTATACAACTCACAAGAGAACAATGCAATTGTTGCTCTCCATGCAATTTCCTAAGAAGAATTCCTATATGCAGTGGTAAGTGGGAGGAAAGTAAAAATCGATGAAAATCGGAGTAATACTGTTCCAGGCATCGACTCCTTTACAGAACAAAAACAGTTCATCATGGATGAAACTGTACCACAATCTTCGAATACACAAGAACCACGTAAGTCGAAGAGAGTCAGAAAATAACCTGGGAGGTATGGGTTTCTGATCTCACCTCATGTAGATGTCAATCTTATTGAGGGAGACGAACTAGCTACGTATGAGGAAGTGATACAAGGTATCGACTCCTTTTATGACAAAGTGCCATGAAGTCCGAAATGGATTCCATGTATACCAACCAAGTTTAGACACTAGTTGTTGTACCAGAAGGCATTGTGCATATTGGTACTAAATAGGTCTTCAAGGAAGACAGACATGGATGGCAAAATACAAATGTACACAGCCAGGCTTGTATAGAAAGGTATCATCAACGACATAGTGTCGATTACGATGAAACTTTTTCACCTGTTACCATGATTAAATCCATTCAGGTAATGCTTGCTAATGCTGCATATTTTATTTAAGAAATATGATAGCTGGACGCCAAATCCGCTTTCCTTAACGGAAACCTTTTGGAGGATGCTTGTATGCAACATCCTGACGGTTTTGTCGTGCCAAAACATGCAAACAAAGTTTGCAAGTTAACTCGATCCATTTATGGATTGAAGCAAGCATTGCGTTCTTGGAACCAGGGTTTTGATGTAATCATAATGGTATATGATTTAATTCAAAATGAAAATAATTCTTGTGTACATAAGAAGGTTAGTGGGAGCGCACTGACAATGATTTTCCTATAAGTTGATGATGTATTGCTTCTTAGCAATAACATTCCCATACTAAAATCGGTGAAAGCTTGGCTTTCAAGAAAAATTCTCCATAGAATACCTAGGAGAAGCAGGCTTTATTCTAGGAATAAAGATCTACTGGGGTAGATCTAGAAAGCTGCTGACACTCTCTCAATGTTTGTGCATTTTGATATGTACATGACCTGATGTCTCATATGCTTTGAGCACACGTAAACACAATCAGGCTAATCTAAGTGATGGTCACTAGATTGATGTAAAGAACATCATTGAGTATCTTGGACGAACCAAGGATGCTTTCTGAGAATATGAGGAAATGAGAACTTGAGGTAACTAGGTTCACCGCTGCAAGTTTCCAAACCGATAAAACGACTGTAAGTCACAATAAGGGTACATATATAGTTTGAATAACGGAACAGTGAGCTGGAAATCTTCCAAGCAAGATATTGTTGCCGAATAAACAACAAGAGCGGAACATTGCTACAGTTGAGGCAGCAAAAGAAGCATTTTGGATCTATAAAATTCCTAATTAGATTAGGAGTAGTTTTGTTAGCAGCTGGGCTGGGCTACAACATAGGCTAAAGAATCACGGTCTCATCAATGATCTAAGTATGTATTTCGACTAATTCATCTGATTCGTTCGATCATACATCGTGGCGATGTGATGATCGAATAAATCGCATCAGATGATAACCTTGCAAATCCGCTGACGAAAGCTGTTTCTCAGTAGAAGTTTGAGCGACCCGTACATAGTTCAGGTGTTAGACACTTGAGTGATTGGCTATAGGCCAAGTGGGAGATTGTTGGATAATATGACCCATAGCATCACTATTGGTACAGAACATGGTGTTGTTGTATAAATTAACTATGTGACAAAGGAAATTACTCTTTTATCATTTGTAATTAGATTACCTGGATATATAAATAATAAAAGTCCTTATGATTAGTTCTGAATTAATAAGATATGAGACAGTATTAATCCACTAAGGTTTAATCATTAAATATCCATAGTCGTAGTATTATCGAGACTGGACATCGATAATACGGAATATGCTAGTATTACACTTGTGCGTGTTATGGAAGCGTAACATCATAGTTCTCATATATTTGGGTATTGGATACTCATGCAAGTGTAATAGGAGGTTCTGTTTACCGATGGTACGGGAACAGCTTCGCTCTGGATAGACCCATCAGAATCCCATTGGTAGTATGACTATGTGTCTATGGGAATCTGAATCAGGGTAGGTGTATTTGGTCTTAACCTGAGACTTGCATCGCTAATACTTGCGACAATCAATATACTTTGGTTTTGGTCGTCTGGGGCTTTAACAGGTTATGTGTACGCCTCTTCTGGGTATACTGAGAATCGTAGGGTATTGGGTGTGATGTCAAGATGGAAGTATCACTTCAGTCATATGGAGATGATGATCACGCAGGGATACAGAACTGGTACTCTAAGTGTTATAGCCATCGGGGAAGTATGACTAGGTCATGAATTTCCGATCATAAAGAGACTAGTTGCTAGTGATCCGATATATGCTTCGTACGGGGCAGACACAACTCCAGCCCCAGGCCTAGCATGTGACATCCGATACTGGATCGTAATGCGCAATACTACGTATACTACGCCTGACAAAGATCATATATTCCGTAGAAGAATATTTCTGGAGAATTGGGTAGGCACGGTGCTTTGCTAGAAGCCAACCATGTCTTGTAAATCGGTAAGTACGTGGTACCGGGTACGCACGTGTTCGGATAGTCCGATGACCGTATTTACTGCCAACATATCCAGGGATCTCTTGGGTCGCATCCCAAAGATTCACCGATGATATTTGACTCGAACAATATGAATCTGGGATTAATTATGAGAGAGAGAATTAATCTAGGATTAATTATCAGAGAAAGAATTAATCTGGGATTAATTGCGTCGAGAATTTATCTGGGATTGAATTCGTCGAGAGAGGAGAGAACACGATTAATTTGGAATTAATCGGTAAAGTAAATTTAATGGTGAAATTGGATTTTAATATTTAATTTATCTAATTGGGCTAAAATAATATATTAGCTATATTAATTGAAATTTGATTTCAATTAGGAATTAAAATTGGATTTTAATTCAAGCGAATGAATTAATTTAGAATTAATTCGTAAGCGAGTTCCGTAATAATTTTGCAAGATATTATTATTTAATTAAATTAGATTTAATTACGTTGCGACGGAAAATTCGTTTAATCGGATTAAACGAACCCGAGCCCAAAGTGTGTTGTGTAAGCCAACCAAATTTTGAATTAAATGGGTAGGACCCATGACTTATATCAATTGTCAACAATTGATGTAAGTGGTTGGCAATGAAATTAAATGGATTTGATATACCTACCAAGTCCAAATACATAACACAGTTAATTAATGAATTTTTTTTTGGAATTTATTAATTTCTCTCTCTTTGGCCGAAATAAGGCCACTGCCTCTGTTTTTGAAATAAATGGCCAAAAGCCATTTTGACTTCTCTAAATGAAAATCAATTGGTCGAAAGAAAGAAAAGGTTTTTTGGCCTCTGTTTTTTAAAAAAACAAATTGCTTTCTTCATTTGTTTTTTGGCCGAATGAGAAACAATAAACCATATGGTCGAATGAAAGAAAAACATTTTTGCTCTCTCTGACTTTTGAAGTTCAGCCGAATGAAAAGCAATTTCTTTATATTTTTTTTGTTTGGCCGATTGCTTCCCTCTCTCTCTTGGGCAAATTTGCTTCTCCTTGGGAGATAAAATTTGTTCCTTTTTGTTCTTACTAGCACATAAAGGGAGTCAAATGAAGGTGATAGGGATACTCACCCATGAGCTTGGAAGCTTCAACATCCATGAAAAGTTTTGAACTCAACCGATCAATGTAAGTCCTCCGCAACTTATTTTTGATTTTATTCACACACGAATCACGCTTAGAGATCCCGTGGCATGTCTAGGACACTTACATGCACTACCTGAAAAGTTACGGAAGTTACGAATAACGAATACTGGAAGGAAGGAAAACCTCCAAAATTAGCACCTTACTGGATTCAGACTCACTAGCCAGCCTCAGATTCGCTCAGTCGGCTTCTGTTTCATACCTTAGCCTCGGCCCATGAAATCCATGCGGCCCAAAACCTCATGCAATCGACCCATTTAATGAGATTTTGGGATCTCATCCTTATCAATTTAACAAGATTTGAGATCTCTTTATCACCAAATTCATAGGATTTTATTCCCAAAATAAGTTGATAATATATTCCCCAAATAAACATGATTTGTTTCCCTTTGGAGATCTTGTCAAAACATTATAAAAGGGACCAAATCTTGACATAAAATGGGGAGTGGGCGGCAACTTGAGAAAACAAACCCTAGGGGATCACCAAAAAAACAGTGAGAAAAAAGGAAGGGAAAACCAGAAGCAAAAACCGTAAACTAGAAGTAAAAATCGTGAACCAGAAGCAGAAACCAGAAACCAGAAGCGCAGAGACAAGAAACAGCGTGAAACAAATACCAGAAATAGCGTGAAGCAGAGACCAGAAACAGTGTGAAACAGAAAACCAGAAACGGACGTGAAACCAGCAAGCAGAAAGCCATGAATCAGCAGGTAGAAACAACAACCAGCGTGAACAGAAACAGCGAACCAGCAGCCAGAAACAGCGAACCAGCAAACCAACGATTCTTTTGGCAACAGCCTAACGTACTTCCGAGAAAATAACTTAAAAGGTAAGACCTGAGGGCACCCTTACCATATTTATTTTTATAGTTCTGGACGCTGCATGCCTAGCTGGACGTGAAATACGTCCAGCCGGGTACGCGAAGTCCTACATCAAAAATGGCCAAATCTCCGGCCACATTTCTTCTTTGGCATTATTTATTTATTTATTTATTTATTTATTTATATATTTATTCATTTTTATTGTTTTTTATTTCGCCTTTATTTTGTTTATGTTTGTTCATGTTGATGATTATCCTTATATGCATGGTTATATTTTTTTATGTCCGTTTACATTGCGTTGATGATTATGTGTGTTATTATCCCTTGCAGTATATCGGATGGAAACCCAGACGTAAATTCCATAGCCGAATCTGAATGGACGGTAGTACGATTTGTACTTGGGATACAACTCCACGTGCCACTCGGGAAATATTCATAAATGCGTGTTGACATCATTATTGGTATTATTGCATGCTTTCTCCCGCCTTAACATTGTTACTTCTCATATGCGTATATTTATTTATTGACGCTTTTCTTGCTTTTGATTTTTTATTATAATTTTTGTTACCGCATCTCGTATTTCATAATTTAATATGCTTTTGGAACTATGTTATTGTGATTATTATTTTGGTTGGGTTTGTTATTACATTTTTTATTTGCTTTTATGCGTGAATTGCATTAAGACTTGACTATACCATTATGTGAACCCGTACATTATACTGACATAAGTAAGAGACCATTCCGAAACCAACTATTTGAGGTCTTCCCTTGCGAGGGGTGAGTGCAGCCTTAAATCTTTCCCAGTTCACGCTGGGTGGCGACTCCTTTATTCTCCCGTTTAGTCCCCCGCGGGCTAATCCTTACTCTCTCCGGGCTACGAGCCCAACAGTGTCGTGGTCACAGAACATCATAGGCATAGCGGTAAACCCCGCTTCGCTCCTACAACCCCAAAGTCATGGATTTTCATTCTTGGCTCTAGTTAGGCGTATGAGGGACGAAAATAAGTAACGCCCCCATACGTCAGGTTTTCAGAGACAGAAACCAGTTTTTTAGATACAGTTTTCAGAAAAGTTTCAGAGAAAGCTTTTCTAGAGATAAAGTTTTCAGAAAAAACAGTTTATAAGAGATTTCCAGGAAAGCAGATTTTAGAAAAGTTTTTCAGAAAGAAAGAGTTGTTTTCAGTTTATAAAAGAGATTTTCTGAAAAGATAAATTTGAGATAAGTTGAATTTTAGAACCATGTGTTTTCAAAAGCGTTTTTGTGTTTATTTATAAATTGTCCTCTCACTTAGATCGTTCAAACGATCTAACTTTCCCCCACTCCCAGTGTTTTATTTTGTACGTTCTTGGAGGACGAGCTCGAGGGGACGGATATTGATCGCTGTCACTAGTAGGTTTAGTCCACCAGGTCAAGTTAGAAACAAAGTCTAGTTCAGCTAGAGTCAGGAAGTGACATGTAATATACATCTTGTATAGTAAAGATTTATTATATATTTCATTTTAGTAATCATTGTCAAGTTGCAATATGTATTATGAAACATCCCCAATCCGGGAGATGTTACCGGTAGGAAATAGGCTGTACTATCCCCCCGAGCCTCAAACCATCTAACTGTGATCAATACTATCAAACTCATCACAAACATAAGATCATGCATAAGGTTCATTTCCCAACTCAATGATCATAGAAATGCATCTCGGGTTTCCATACAATGTATTTCATAATATATTACACTACAAATTTGATATTTGACACATTCAAAGACTGATACTATGTAATGTATGTCATGCAACATTTATTTGACACTGACTATGCTGTCTTCTGGACTCAACCTGGCAGACTCAAAACCCAAGTGACTGCCAACAGTATCTGTCCTCTCGAGCTTGTCCTCGGCTGAACCTGCAAAACAAAAACACTGGGAGTGGGGGGGTTAGATCATTTGAATGACCTAGTGAGTGGACAATTTAAAACGAAACTGAAATACTTTATAAGAATTCATGGTTTTAAAACCAAAATCATCTCAAGAAACAGTCTCTTTCTGCTCTGAAAATATTTTCTAGGATTTCTCTAAATCGTGAGGTCTTTTGAGAACTCATTTATAAAACCATTCTCTTTAAAGAACCATGTCTCAAAAGTCCGTTTTCTGAATGCATAAGATATAAGTCAAGATTTTTCTTTTCAAAAACCTTTGTGAAATTCATTCACAAAACCATAAGTAAAATCATCTGTAAAATCAACTGTCAATATGTACTATAATCCCGTGGTCATGGGGCATTGTACTAACAGTCCCCCAAGCCACTAAACCGGTAAACAGTGGTTCTATCAGTGCCACCAACCTGTCTCTGAAATCCGGGTCTAGGGGCGTTGTACTCACAGTTCCCCTAGCCCAATACCCAGAATCTAGAGACAGATGTCATCTCTAGTCCTGTATCCCGTGTGCGCACGTCAATATTCGGATTGGTTACCGATATCCATCAATTCCATATCTATCAATTCCATATCCGTCAATTCTATATTTGTATCAAGTTACATCTGAGGTGGGTTTTTCCCCCATGCCTCCAAAATCATAAAATCATACATTTGAAATCATTTTCATCATCAAAACATTAATATGAAACCAAGCTTTATCAAAAGCTTAAATCATAATTTTCAACACGTTTGAAATCAACAGTTTCAAGTATAAATTAATCAAATCAAGATCTGCAAAATTATAATCTGAAAAAATAATTAAAATTCTGAAATAAATACTCTCAATTAAGAGAGAAATATCCACTCATCGTGCTATGATAAATCAGGTACGGTATGCGGTGTAGGTAATTTCCAAGTGTCCGACCGATGATCTAAGGCCAAAGAAATCGTTAATTTTTCTTTATAAATATATAGAAACGTATATGTAATCAATGGTTGATATTAATGCTTATGGTATGACTTATCATAGGTCTACATATCTGTACGAAGTCCATAAAGTGCCCCCAAACATCTTAGGATAAAATTGGAATGATTAAAAATATCTCCTGGAAAAATGTCACGCGTCTCGACGCAAGCCTCTGAGCGTCGTGACACACACCCAAATGGTGAGACAATAACTATCCTATGTTATGTGCGTCACGATGCAAAGGGGTTGGGCATCGCGACGAGTCGCATCTTATGTAAACCCGTAGGTTTTCTCTGCTTCACGCGTCGCGACACTACCCATCTTGCGTCACGAAGCTCCCAGCTCAACATAAATCCAAAAACCATTTTTCCAGCACACGTTGCGACGCCAATGCGTGTCCGTATTGACTCTAGGCCGTTTTCCAGGACTCAAATTTTCATCTTCACTTCATACACCATTTCTCTCAACACCACACAAGCATTTCTCAGCACTTCAACATGCAATACAAATACCAACATCATTTCTTTTCTATAACCACAATTATACCATTCTCTATCAATATACTCTTTTAATGTCATTACCATCTTCAATTTTTATAGTCCCCAATTGACTCAAAGTTTAGGGTTTCTTAATTTGGGGTTTCTCAAAATTCTTTTGTTCTTTACACAATAACCATGCAAACAACATCAAGCACACCCAAACAACACACCACAATCATCAAATCAACAAAACTCATTGTATCAAAGATTTGGGTCAAGCCTACTCACCTTGATTTCAATTGTTTCTCCACTAATAGAGTTTCCAAACCTCTCTTTTCTCATTCCTTAACTTGCATGTGTGATTAAGCATATAATTTACCTTGAATTTGGTTGAAGAAATGAATAGAAGTTTTGCACTTCTCCCCCTCTCTCACGTTTCTACTCCTTCACAAAATGAGGGTTGAGTGCAATAGAGTCCTCTTTTATACTAGGGGCATGATGCAAAAGATAATATGATGAAAAATATTTAAAACTTTAAGAATTTTCCAGTTTAGTCCATAGATACTACTTATCCGAATTAGAGTTACACATTTAGTCTGTTTCTGGTTTGAATTTTAAGAAACATACAACATGAAAGTTATAGATCTCGGTCTTAGCTTTTCGAAGATATAAAATTCATAGAAATGAGACATTGCATGAGAAAGTTACAGTTCGAATAATAAAGGCTGTTCGCATTGAACCTTAGAATGAATTCTGTATCGGTACTATAAGAAATTTGTCGAATGTGCCTAAAGTAATTTCATGAGCCTAATATACATTTTAATACGATCATATATCAAGTATTATGCCATTCCTAACTTAGTAGTCGTCAGGTTACCGGGGTGTTACATTTTTCTCCCCCATTAAATTGGATTCGTCCTCGAATCCTCGAAAGAGTTGGATTTCTAAACTTTGTGTTGGGGTTACATATATTGAATATCTTACCTCAAACTTCCAGAAAGTTGCTGATATGGGTATTAGGATCTTCAGTTGCTTTTCCCCCAAACTGCACTGACTGCTGAATCATCTGAATGCATGTTTTGATGTCACACGCATTTGCTGGTAAATGAGGAAGTACAATACAGGAAATGAAGTCGTCTACCACCGGAATAGTTCTGTCTCGAATGGGTATTGGTGGTCCAACTTCCAAAGGTTCAGGTTCTATGTTGACTAAAGCTTCTTGGCCTTCACGCCTTTCTATTCTCAACTGTCTGATGGTTCTTTCAATTTTCGGGTCAAACGGCCGGAGTTCAAAGCTTCTGGTTCGTCTCATGTAGTTTCTGAGAACCTGAAACACAAGAAAACAAAAACAATAAGTAAAAAGAAATTAGATACAAGTAAAAGTATCTAACCTCAAAACTAATAGTGAAAGATAAATAAGTCCCCAACAACGGCGCCAAAAACATGACCAGCGTAATCACACGCGTATAACGCAAGCACACGTATCGTTCAAGTAGTATAAAAAGTATCGATCCCACGAGGACTTAATACCTAATCTATTAATTTTATGAGGTCAAATGATTACTAGTATCTAACAGGTTGATTGATTGATTTGAAATGGTGATGATTTTGAATTTAAAAACAAGAAAATAAAATTGCACGAAAGTAGGTTTAAGAAAATTCAATATTAAGAAACTATCTAGGGTTGTGAATCTTTCTAATATCTTTTAAAAGATGAAGTGGTTATTTCATGTTTGTGTAATAAATCGGTTTACTATCATGGAACACGAAATTATGCGAAAGCCTCTGTCGATGGTCAGACACAAATACCCAGTATAATCCAATTGAACCATATGTCTATGTCAACCAAATTACCTAGTTCCAATTATGGCTACCCCCGCCCGACAGGTATATATCTATCCTGTAAGGAAATCTATTAAAGGGTTATCTATCCTCAATGAAGATCGTGGGCTACTAAGTCTAAGGCTGAAACCTAAAATTCCTTTGTCAAGTTTATTTTAGATTTACCATATCAATCTTATTAGTGGCCAATTAACAAGACACGTTAAGTTTAAGACTTAATAAGTAAACCTTTAAATTACCCAAACTAAAAAATCCCCTTATAAACCGGTGATATTAGAATTCATCACAACCCTAGATAACTAACTTAGTTACGACACATAATTAGGGCTAGTAAAAACTTAAAAGTAAAAGACATAAAATAAAATGCTGAAAAGTAAATACTGAAAAGTAAAATTACAAAAATAAAATGCGAGGGTTAAAGGATCTACTTTTACTACTACTATTTTAGACATCTCCCTTAATATAATTATTAACTTGTGATAACATTACCAACCAGCCATATAGGCGATAACCTGATTAACTCAAATTAAGTCCAACCCGCCTTAAGGCGGTAACATATTTGTCCATAAACCAGCCATATAGGCGGTAAATTACCAACCGACCAACCAGGCGGTATCCTTGCTTAGTCAATATTAAAATCAATTTAATATCAATTACCAACCGGCCAATATAGCGGTATCCTCATTAAGTCAAATTTAAATAGTGAATATATTATAATTAGGAAGATTAATCTAAATAGCAGTAATAAAAGTTTTACCTTTCACCATAGCAGTGGGAAGTTACCTCCTCATGTTGAATAGTAAAAACTGAAAAAGTAAATAAAGTAAATTATTATTACAGAACGTAATTAAAATTAATTATAAAACTGAAATTTCAAGTAAACTAGATATAAAACTCTCTATTTACATAAGAGAATTCAGATAGGAAGGTACATCTGAAATCAGAAAATTGAGCTGAATTTATAGGCCTCGGTAAGGTGTGCGCGTCCCGACTCGCCACGTGTCGCACTCTGGTTGGCTGCTTCAGATTCTTATCTGATGACGTGCGATGTGGATAATTGACTCAATAATTATGCTGACATGGCGATGACGTGGCACGCTGTGATTGGCTGAAGATGATGTGGCGCTGACGTGGTGAGTTGACTCGATCTACTGCTGATATGGACGATGACATGGCTGACACGTGGAGTGACACGTGGCGACACATGGCGATGGTGATTGTCGGCACCATAGGATGATGACACGTGGCACGGTGCACGTTAGCAGATCGGCTGTGATGTTGACACGTGGCACGGCGTATGTTAGCAAGTCAAACTTTTCAGATTCTGACATGTGTCCCCCGGCGAATGTTAGCAGTTCATGGCGCATGTTAGGCGTCGCGATGGCGACGCGCAAAATTACCAAATTACCATTTTGTCCGGTTTTCACTGTTTTGGCCCAAATCACCTCCAGAGAGTCCTGAAACTTTATTTATCTACAAAATAACACAAAACACATCAAAATATTCACAAAACTCAAGAAACTATACAAAATATTAAGTTAAATGAGTGGGAAATAGTGATATAATTACCACTCATCACACACCCCCAAACCTAATATTTTGCTAGTCCTCGAGCAAACACAGAATAAATAACAAAAAAATCTTTAAAATAAAATTTAACTAAGCCACTTTCGTAGGGATCACGGTTGCATTTAGCGTATGCAACAAGCCTTTAAACCCATAGGTGTCCCTAGTGGACGAGTTGTAGTCTCGTGAGGGTTTACAGCAATGATACCCACAAATATTTTACAAAAGTAAAAAGGTAGTGAAACTAATGCACACAAAAGCAAAAAGACAAGAGAAAAGAGAATAAAGAAGTTAGTGACTAATCAGGTGAAACTTTTACTCCAAGTCACTAGTTGTTTTCTTTCTTTCTAAATTACCGAATAAGTAATTCTCCGATTATATTTACCATTCTCCATATACATAGCCAACAAAATATCAATCATTTCATTTTTTCCACAACAGTCACAAGTGCAGTTGATAAGAGAGTAATATTTTTGTCCTAAAGTTTTATCAGAATTCACACCTTTTTGCAGCGGTGGAATAATTTTTCTCATTTTTCTGATTTTTTTCTTTGATTTTTTTGATTTTTTTTATTTATTTATATACAATATCTTCCATCTATGTAGCGAGTGTTGGGTCAGTGGCTCCCAAACCAGTTGGCTTTAGGGCACCAGGTGTTAAGACACCCTACGGACTTAATTACTCAGACTTCAGATATATATATTTTGCAACATCCTTGATCCATGTAGCGAGCTTTGGGCCAGTGACTCCCAAACCAGTTGGCTTTAGGGCACTAGGTGTTAAAACACCCTACAGACTTAATAACTTTACTTTTTTTTTCTCTTTTTGAGATGCTTCCTCCAATTAAACTAGAGCACTGAATATTACAAACTTTTCAATTACAGCTTATGTCTGTATGTTACCATGCATGTTGATAATACCTGCCAACTGAGCATATGAAGATCCATTTTAGTCAATTATTGGGAATTTAAAATTAAATAATTCAAAAGGAAATAAACAAAAATTAACTTGTTTCGAAAATGGGTTGAAATACGTATCAGGAATGAGAACTCCTTACACAGCTATCTCTCACCAATTTCACATTTTTAGTCAAATAAAAAACAAAAACGCAAAATATTTTTGTAATTTTTGAAAAATTTTCAATTTTTTTTGTATTTTTTAAAAAATTTTGGACTAAAAATAAAACAACACACAACTAAAATAGATACTGATCAACTAATTCCCTCCCCAAACCTAAATGAGACATTGTCCCCAATGTCTTAAACAGTAGAAGAAGAGTTTAGAAGATAATACCGGTTAACTGAAATTCTACACGAAAAGTTAAAGGTTAAGATCCAGATTAATCTGACGCCTCTTACCACGATCGTCCTCGGACCATTTATCTTTGAAAGGATAGGGTCAATTTGTGGTTCATAGGCTAAGATTTGGTCAATTAGATCCGGGCAGTTCTGGCAGTGAAGAGGAGTTCTTTTAAAGGTTTTGACACGAACCCATTTCTCCGGGCATCATCAAGAAACACACAAAGAAAATCATAAAATCCTTCAACGTTGTACAGTCCAAGCGGTTTCTGGTGTATGTTCAAGTTCGCCCAAGATAACACTGTAAAAATTTCCTCCAATGTACCCAAGCCACCTGGCAAAGCAATAAAAGCATCAGCACGGTTAATCATTTCTACCAATCGTTCAGACATACCTGGCACGATCAGTTCCTCTCCGTTTGATGGTCCAATAAGATTTGCTTCTGCCAAGGGTTTTGGGATGATTCCCAAAACGTGACTGCCTCCCGCCATATACTAAGTGCATATTCCTTGCAGCTAAGACTCGACCCAATTCTTGTGCTGCTTCTATGTATTGTGCTTTAACACCAACACTAGTACCACAAAACACACAAATGTTCTCAACTCGTCTTCTTGAAGTGGCTTCCATGTTTTACTCTGGATTTCTTCAAAAGTGCAATGATGAGTTGAATTTATAACACCTGAAAAAGGTGAGTAAAATAATAGCACTAGTACCTGCCAAATGACAATTATTAGTTAACAGTAAAATAAATCGTGATAGTTAAAAAAGTTTGGATCCTGTCGGAGAAAATAAAAGAACAACAAACAAATCACAATTATTAGGAAAAGACAAAGAGATATAATATCTACAAATATTTACGGCTTAATTGACGTCTATGCGTCAGGGACAAGCTTCCCATCCAATTTTCTTATAAATTGGCAAACATGGTCTTTTTGAGTCAGATTCCCGAGACTTAACTGTTGTCTTTCTTTTGAAATTGTGTATGTAATTTGCGAAAGGCTATGTGAACATATCCACTGGGATGCGTCTCAAGAGTCGAAGATATATCATCTAAAGACTCCTTACTCAAGCCATCCCTAATGAATTTAAATTTGTCTTCGCGATTATCAGACACCATTCCTAAAGAACGACAACGAGTATTGCAATTCCAGCGTGCACATTTGTAACAAACACCCATTTGTTAGCTCTACGTTTCTTTGCATATGTGCTTCTTCCAAAATCAGGCAGATGTGAAATAAAAGAGTCAGAAGACTCACCTGCCAATCGGACCCGTGCTTCAATAATCCAACGAATATCAGTTGGAATACCTTTGATCATCAGTAGTCTCATCCGTTCCAAGCGAGCTTTGTAGACTTTCATCAGAGATTTTTGAGGGAGAGAAGGAAATTGCTTGTGAAGATTTGCGAGAACTTCTTCCATCCTGAAATGACTTATCCTGCAAAAATTAAACACACAAAAATAAAACACACAAAAAATACAATATATACAAAATTGCATGGGTTGCCTCCCTGCGAGCGCTAAGTTTAACGTCATCAGCTAGACGTGACTTCTCGAATGTTAGGCTGGATCTGAAAGTGTGACACTTTCTTTTTGTCACTCAAATGATTCTCCTCAGTAGTGCTTGACACGCTGACTGTTAACCTTGAATGTGTTGTTGGTGTTGAGATCCAGTAACTCAACAGTTCCATATGGAAAAACCTGAGTGATCACAAATGGACCTGACCACCTTGATTTCAACTTTCTAGGGAAAAGTTTCAACCGTGAATTGTTAACAACACTTGCTGCTGCCTTGGTTCCAACTGTCTGTGCACTATTTTTTATCATGCCATTTCTTGGTCTTTTCTTTGTACAATCTGGCATTCTCATACCTGTAAGCGAAATTCCTCCAATTCGTTGAGTTGTGGAGTCTTTTCTCTCCTGCAGCTTGTGGATCAAGATTCAACTTCTTTAGTGCCCAGTACGCCTTGTGCTCAGCTCAACTGGCAGATGACATGCTTTTCCAAACACCATTTGATATGGGGACATACCAATGGGTGTCTTGTAAGCTGTTCGATAGGCCCATAATACGTCATCCAGTTTTGTAGATCAGTCTTTCCTTGTTGATCCAACGGTTCTTTCTAGGATTCTTTTGATCTCCCTGTTTGAAACTTCAACCTGTCCATTTGACTGTGGATGATAAGCAGTGGCAACCTTGTGAGTAACTTCATATTTGGATAGGAGTGCATCGAAGTATCTGTTGCAGAAATGTGAGCCACCAACACTGATAATTACATGAGGTGTTCCGAACCGAGTGAAATTTCTTTTAAGGATTTGATCACCACTTTTGAATCATTGGATGGCAGTGCAATTGCTTCGACCCATTGGGAGACGTAGTCTACAGTAACCATGATGGGTACAGGTTTCCGAATGATGGAACAAAGGTGTCCCATAAAATCAATACCCCACACAACTGTAAAAAAAGTGCATCCATACAAATATTCTCTAAATTCTTACCAGAAATTTTGGTCAATGGTCCACATTTCTCCTATCATTAGATACTAGATATATCCCCGTTCGGTGTCTGGCACCTGATCACATTGAAAAGCATGCGCGGTAAGCATCTTTAATTAAAAGAGTGGGCCAGAAAAAACCTGATTGTAGGACTTTGGCTGCAGTGTTTATTCCGCGACTGACTGTGTGCCCGCGCACATCTGGTGGGGATGAATGACTGTGTGCAAAAACACTGTTACTACACTCCTCCTTGGAACAAAGCACCGTCTCAATAGTTGAATCATGCTGCATCGTGTTTGAATAGGTGGAGTACGCTCATCCCAAACATAGTGCTTGACTTAGACATGCCTTGAAGTATCACTTTCTTTCTTTGTGCTTAGTATTCTCCATTCCAACGCCATTTTCCTGATACAATGAAGTTGACATAGTCAGCATACCAGGGACATCCTGCTGTTTCATGGGCAATAATAGCTTTTCATTGCTCGTGGAAATTTTCTTTGATTGCAAGATCTTTGCCAGCTGTTTCTCCATTCTCGAGCCTCGATAGATGATCTGCCACTTGGTTTTCTGTCCCTTCTCTGTGTCTCGAATTTCCACGTCAATTCCTTTGCAGAAGAATGTATCCAACGGATCAATCATGGTTTGTGCTTGGATCTTCTGTCGTGATCGTGATCAAGTATTTGATTGCTGAATGGATCTGTGTAGACACACACTTTGGGGACCCAGCAGTGATAGGAGCAGAATTTTGTCAAAAACGCACACAACGTGCGAGCAACTCTTTTTCGGTGGCGTTATGTAGATGAGTTGAGCTTTGATTCAAAGTTCTTGGGTGTGTCGGAGTAGTTAATATGGTGTGGGAAAATCTTCGCTTTGCGTTGTCTCCCAAACTGCCACACTCACAGTAAAATCACTACGCATCGCACAGTCACCTCAAATGGAAGGTAGTCGAGTCTGGTGCTACAATGATGGTGGGGCAGAGACAGCTTTCTGTTTTAAGATCTCAAAAGCTTCCATGGAATTCTTTGGTGAAGTTGAAATACACATCCTTCTCCAGAAGATGGCATAGAGGTTTAACAATCTTGAGAAAAGACTTGAAAATACTCCTCTAAAACCAGCATGTCCAAGAAAGCTCTGAATCCCTTGACTGATTTTGGTGTAGGAATTTCTCAATTGTTTTGATCTTTTTGTGGTGGTGTGTCTACCCTTGATTCCCCTTTTGTGAGATCCGATGTCCAAGAACCCTGCCTTATTGTACCATGAAGTTGCATTTCTCCCAGTTGAGGTACCAGGTTGGTATCTTCACATCTTTGTAACACATGGTCCAAATTTTGCAACAGTGGTCAAAAGAATCTCCAGAAACAGAGAAGTCATCCATAAAAACTTCCTACTCTGGTCGTGTGGCCGACATGAATCTGAGGAATGGCCATCATGCCACGCTGAAATGGTGGTGGGGAGCATTACATAATCCAAAGTGGCATTTCTGGGCGGAAAGGCAAAAGGTACATAGGGACATGTAAATGTGTTTTTCTCCTATCCTGCTCTGGTGGGGCGATGGGCAATCTGGATTGTATCCTTTATCCATGTCCAAAAGCAACAGAACTCATCCGTCTCGCCAGTCTATCTAACATCTGGTCAATGAATGGTAGCGGAAAATGGTCCATTCCCATGTTGCTTTGTCAGCTTCTGGTAGTCCACATAAATCATAACACTCGTCCATCCAGTCATTGTTCGTTGTTGGAAATCAGCTTGTTCTGTTCTGATGAAGTGGTAAGTCACAAGCAAGACATGTCCTCCATTTCTTCGGTACACGCTGCATAGGACCGGGCGCCCAAGTGCTATGTCTGAGATGGGGTTATGATGCCAGCAGCTCCAACCATTTGATGATTTCTTTCTTCTTCACCGACCTCTTTCATGATTGTGGATTGAGTCTCTGTTGATGCTCCACTGTGGGTTGTTGTACTCATCGTTCATCAGAATGCTTGTGCATGCAAAATGATGGACTAATGCCTCGAATGTCTGCTACATTGTCCAGCCAATGGCTCTTTTGTTGTTCTCGTAATACTCTTAACAACTTTTCTTCATCTCCAACATGTTAGCGAAGAAGATAATAGACACAGGTATTAGAGTCAAAGAGTTTCCAGAAATGCATATCTGAGATGGCTACGGAAGTACACTTCAGCTCCAGCTGTGGTAGTTCTGAGTGGGAAGGAGGATCAAATCTGGCGGTGGCGTGTTCTTTTTTGGCCATACCAGATATCAACTGGCAGTGGTGGTGTTGATTTGAATCTGATGGTTTTCTGTAGGCAGTAGTTTGATACATCCCACAGATTTCGTCATCTAGCTCGCTGTCCGTCATTGGTGATGCAAGCTTAGTAAGTTGTTCCGTGAGAGTTGTATCAATATCTTGGACGAGGCTACATCAAAAACATCATGTTCTGAAACATTCTTCTCCTCTCGTTTCTCGCACTGTGTAATTTGCATGGCTTTGAAAAACATTGAAGGTAACTTGCTTGTCATTGAATCTGTCGATTTATCATGGTTATTTTCTCATTTTGTGACATCAATATCCCAGTTCGCGACATGTGCCTAATATTGCCAATTGATGAAGGCATCATCTTTGTCTTCGTTCATGTCTAGGATCCGAGAAATCTGCTGGGAGAATGTGGTTTGTCAAGACTTTTGACCAGGACATCTTCAACGACTCCTCTCGGAAATATGAGCGTTATCGCACCAGCAAGTTTGTAATTTAGACTGATTGTAGTGATGCATGAGGTGCATCGTCTCCAATTTGCAGTTTCCTGTAAATAGAAAAAGCATTAAATTAACACTGTGCACCTAAATCACATAAATCCGTCACCGATATAATGTTCTCCAATGGTGCTGGGACTGTGAAACTGCTGCAGGATCTTCACACTTCGGGGGAAGTGTTCCTTTGAATGATGGCATCTTGCATTCTTCCGTCCGTCAATGTCGACTGTCTCGTACATATCTCATCTCCATTTTCGTGAAAGAATGTACTTCTACATTGATTTTTACATAACTATGGCATTTATATTCTAAGCTTCTGCAAATTGGGAAGTGTATTTGATTGAATGACAGCATTGTGTGACTTTTTTAAATAAACACCTCAAGGAATCGAGCAAACTGCTTGTCCAGTTTGTTTTCTCAGAATCGAGCGCTTGTCCAGTTTGAATGTGAGGTGAGAATGATCTGAATGGACATTTTCTTTTTTCCTACTTTCTTTTTCCTCCATCTGTGGAACTACATCTTTGGAAGTTCTTCAATTGTTGCCTTGATTCCAACATCTTTGTTGATTTCAGTACCGTTTTTCAAAGTAATGGCTTGACATTGCTCTTCCTCCCTCCCTCGGTTCCTTGGATTTGGTTCTGTATTGCGGGAAGATTTCCTGGCGGTCTGTAACTCTGAGCATTGGCCAGTTGTCCAATTTGATTCTCAATGCTTTGATGGAAGCAGATTGGCTTTGAAATATAGCATCATATGCCGCTTGTTGCTTTTTGAACATCTCTGCAATCCATTCTTTCATTTCTGGTTCTTTTTTCATGTCCTGGCCTTTGTTCTGTTGTTGAAATCCTGGTGGTGGATAGTTCTGCTGTTGGAATCCAGTGGTGGATTGTTCTTTTGCCCTGAATTGTTGCCCCATGAAAAATTAGGATGATTTCTCCACATGGGTTGTAGGTGTTGGAATATGGATTGTTCCACTGTCTATTGAAATTGTTGACATAATTCACCGTCTCTTCAAGTTGGTTTGGTTCTGGTGCTCCTCCATATGGTGAACTTATGGATCAGTGATAAGAGTCTCTATGAATTTTCATATCTGATCCAGCTTGGCGTTGACTGCTGTATTGGCTCCAACTTCATATAAATTCTTGCAATTCTTTGGATCATGCTCCTTTCTGTTGGCCACAAGGAATTATTGTTGGCCATTTCTTCGATTAGGTCCCAGGCTTGATCTTCTCATTTAGCCATTAAAGCTCCTCCAGTAGCAGCATCGATTGTGGTTCTCATCAGTCCAGAAAGTCCATTATAGAAGTTTGGACTTGAAGCCATTTTGGAATCTCATGGTGAGGACATTTCCAGAGCAAATCTTTGTACCTTTCCCAAGCTTCATAGAGAGTTTCCGAGTCTTGTTGTACAAAGGATGTGATGTCATTCCTCAGCTTTCCAGTTCTAGCTGGTGGAAAGTACTTTGCAAGAAATTTGGTGGCTAAAGTGTTCCAAGTTGTGATGGAACCTGCTGGTAGTGAATGTAGCCAAGATTTAGCTCTGTCTTTCAAGAAGTATGGAAAAACCGGCAGTCTCATTGCTTCTTCAGCTTCTCGGTTGTAATTGAAAGTGCCGCAAACTTCCAGAAAGTTGCTGATGTGGGTATTAGGATCTTCATATGCTTTTCCCCCAAACTACACTGACTGCTGAATCATCTGAATACATGTTTTGATGTCACATGCATTTGCTGGTAAATGAGGAAGTACAATACAGGTCTATGTTGACTAAAGCTTCTGGCCTTCACGACTTTCCCTTCTCAACTGTCTGATGGTTCTTTCAATTTTCGGGTCAAACGGTCGGAGTTCAAAGCTTCTAGTTCGTCTCATGTAGTTTCTGAGAACCTGAAACACAAGAAAACAAAAACAATAAGTAAAAAGAAATTAGATACAAGTAAATGTATCTAACCTCAAAACTAATAGTGAAAGATATATAAGTCCCCGACAACGGCTCCAAAAACTTGACCAGCGTAATCACACGCGTATAACGCAAGCGCACGTATCGTTCAAGTAGTATAAAAAGTATCGATCCCACGAGGACTTAATACCTAATCTATTAATTTTATGAGGTCAAATGATTACTAGTATCTAACGGGTTGATTGATTGATTTGAAATGGTGATGATTTTGAATTTAAAAACAAGTAAATAAAATTGTATGAAATAGGTTTAAGAAAATTCAATATTAAGAAACTATCTAGGGTTGTGAATCTTTCTAATATCTTTTAAGAGATGAAGTGGTTATTTCATGTTTGTGTAATAAATCGGTTTACTAACTTGGAACACGAAATTACGCGAAAGCCTCTGTCGATGGTCAGACGCAAATACCTAGTATAACCCAATTGAACCATATGTCCATGTCAACCAAATTACCTGGATTCATTAAGTTTAAGTTCCAATTATGGCTACCCCTGCCCGACAGGTATATATCTATCATGTAAGGAAATCTATTAAAGGGTTATCTATCCTCAAGGAAGATCGTGGCTACTAAGTCTAAGGCTGAAACCTAAAATTCCTTTGTCAAGTTTATTTTAGATTTACCATATCAATCTTATTAGTGGCCAATTAACAAGAAGCATAAGCTTAAGACTTAATAAGTAAACCTTTAAATTACCCAAACTACAAAATACCCCTTATAAACCGGTGATATTAGAATTCATCACAACCCTAGATAACTAACTTAGTTACGACACATAACTAGGGCTAGTAAAACTTAAAAGTAAAACACATAAAATAAAATACTGAAAAGTAAATGCGGTAAAGTAAATACTGAAAAGTAAAATTACAAAAATAAAATGTTAGGGTTAAATGATCTACTTTTACTACTACTCTTTTAGATATCTCCCTTGATATAATATATTAACTGTGTGATAACATTACCAACTAGCCATATAGGCGGTAACCTGATTAAGTCAAATTAAGTCCAACCAGCCATTAAGGCGGTAACAATATTTGTCCATAAACCAGCCATATAGGCGGTAAATTACCAACCAACCAACCAGGTGGTATCCTTGCTTAGTCAAATTAAAATCAATTTAATATTAATTACCAACCGGCTAATATAGCGGTATCCTCATTAAGTCAAATTTTAAATAGTGAATATATTATAATTAGGAAGATTAATCTAAATAGCAGTAATAAAAGTTTTACCTTTCACCATAGCAGTGGGAAGTTACCTCCTCATTTTGAATAGTAAAAACTGAAAAAGTAAAAAAAGTAGATTATTGTTACAGAACGTAATTAACATTAATTATAAAACTGAAATTTAAAGTAAACTAGATATAAAACTCCTTATTTACATAAGAGAATTCAGAGAGGAAGGTACATCTGAAATCAGAAAATTGAGCTGAATTTATAGGCCACGGTAAGGTGTGCGCGTCGTGACGCGCGCTTCGCATCGCGACACGCCACGTGTCATGCGCTTCGCGTCGCAACGCCCCACGTGTCGCGCTCTAGTTGGCTGCTTCAGATTCTTATCCGATGATGTGGTGATGTGGATAATTTACTCAATAATTACGATGATGTGGCGACTCATGGCGAAAGTGATTATCGGCACCGTAGGATTGCGACATGTGGCACGCTGTGATTGGCTGATGATGACGTGGCACTGACGTGGTGAGTTGATTCGGTCTACTGCTGATGTGGACGATGACGTGGCTGACACATGGAGTGACACATGGCGACATGTGGCGATGGCGATTGTCGGAACCATAGGATGATGACACGTGGCACGGCGCACGTTAACATATCGGTTGTGATGTTGACATGTGGCACGACACACGTTAGCAAGTCAAACTTTTCAGATTCTGACATGTGTCCCCCGACAAACGTTAGCAACTCATGGCACATGTTAGGCGTTGCGACGCCGAAGGCTTGCGCGTCGCGATGCGCAAAATTACCAAATTTCCCTTTTGTCCATTTTTCACTGTTTTGGCTCCAAATCACCTCCAGAGAGTCCTGAAACTTTATTTATCTACAAAAGAACACAAAAATCAAGAAACTATACAAAATATTAAGTTAAATGAGTGGGAAATAGTGATATAATTACCACTCATCAATTATCAAGAATCTTGGTAGGATATGTTATCTATCCAATAATAACAGCAACTACATTAATTCAGACTTTAAGTAAGAAAAAGGAATAGGCAAAAATATCGACAAGCAACAAAATATAACAGTGAAGGTTACATAAGAGGATATAGTCATTTGATTGTAAGGAAAAAACAAGATCATCTTCATATTGATGTTTTTCCCATTGACTTTGGGGCCTATGAGACATAAGAATGTCACCGATAATGATTCGGGATTGGAGACTATCAGGAAACTTGATTTTGTTATAGCCTTGGACAATAATCCTTGATGACTCTTCAATAGTAGTGAAGAGTTGTCAGTCTCTTTCAATAATATTACTCTCTAAACTTCGGCGAACTGAGTCTGCAGAGAGACCTCTAAAATAACAGGTATGATGGAAGGTAATCTCTTCTGGAAAATCCTCATATCTGTAATAAGCTCTAAGTTTTGGTCTCGATGGACAATTGGTAAGTCTGCAATCAGTGAGCTAGTGTGACGGTATGATTCTAATCAGATGAATGGGGTGGAACACGTATGAATAGTCATCCGTCCATTCTGGGGTAATGGTTTTGATCCAGACAGTAATACTTTTGTGGCATTGTAGGCATTGGATTTTTGCATGTGAAACCCGATGATGAGTCTCAGTTGGAGCACTACCTTTTTAGTTAAGGATATTGCGGGAAACGGAGGTCGGAAGGGGAAATTTAGAATAAGTACGTCATCGGATTCATTTCGCAAGTTCACTGTCTTCGTTAGTGCTGCGTTCGTTACTTCGTTCGAACGTCAAGCATTGCGGGCGTTCGTGTAGCATTCGAATGGGCGTTCGAACGGCGTCGGTATTTCTGGTTTTGCTGCTAGCCTCACACCCCAGCCCAATTAGCCCACCAAAGCCCATAAAACACATCCCAATTAATAAAACACATTAAAACACATGAGAAATTAAATTAAATATTAAATTAAATATTAATTATATAATGTAATTGAATTAATAAAATAATTAAACCATTTACCAATTAAATAAAACATAAAACATATAGTCATACCTAATTAAGACAAATCAAATATTTAACTTCCTAACTAAACAAAATCACATACTAAATTAAAAAGATGTCATGCCTAATTAAAATCAATTATAACAAATTAAAGATATTGTGTTCCTAATATAAACCAAATTTTTCCCCCCTCAATCTTTGACTTTCCTTGCTCAACAAAAAATCAAATCCCTTCCTTGTGAGACAAGGTGAAGCCCTAGCCATTCTCTATATAAACAACCTCTAACCAAGACATGCACTCCCTTAGCTCAGATACACATAATTATCACGCAAGTCACAACACAAAAAGCCCTAGCCACTCACGGCCATAGCAACAAGGAGAACACAAACAATTCTCTTCATCTCCTCCACTCCATAACCGAAACAAGCCCCCCTAAACCTCCACACATTACCGAAAAAATATACCCCCAAACAGCCGCTAAAGTACCCCCAAACAGCAGCCCATTCCCCCCGAAAATAGTAGCAAAATCCTCTTAAAACATTCCCTAAAAACCTTAAAGCAGTAACATAAAAAAACAGAAACCCAAACCCCCATAAAAAACGCAAAAACAGTCCACTAATAGACCTGAAACAGTGAACAGAATACAGAGAAAACAGGAGCAAAATGGAGACCAAACAGCAGCAAAACGGAGCAAAAAACAGTAGTTTGAACAGCAAAACAGCGAGTTAAGACGTTAAATCAGTGAACCGGAAGAGTTGCGGAGTGATAGCCCTTCCGACGGCCGTGAAACGCAAGTCCGAAAGTCGACATAAAAGGTTAGACCTGAGGGTATTTTCCATATTCGTTTTCTGTTTTATTTGTATTATTATTGAGTATTGCTTGAATGAGTGTTATGTTGAAATGCATGTTGTGGCCCTTGAGTAGATAAATATGCATGGATTATGAGATATTGTATGTTGTGGCTTGGGATAAAATGAAAGATGTGTCAACTCTCGCGGTATATCGGATGGAAACCCGGACATAAATTTCATAGTCGATTCCGAATGGACGGTAGTATGATCTGTACTCGGGATACAACTCCACGTACCGCTTGAGTAAACGACACTTTCTTTTGTTTTATATTGCTTTGGTTATTTATTTTTCGTCATTTGAATTCTGCATGTTACTTTTGTGTGCATGATTCAATCGAGCGCATGGGCTTAGTAAGTGCGATGAAAGGTCCCCTATTTGGAGGGGTTAAAATCCTTTACCACGATGCTTTGACGTGCCGGTTGATGTGTGTTCGGTTGAATGCAAGATACATTCAATCAGGCATACTAAGTTTGATATTATTGTCTTTATTCTTTGTATGCATGATGCAACCGAGCGCATGGGCTTAGTAAGTCGGATTAGAGGTCCCCTATTTGGAGAGGTTAAAATCCTTTACCACGATGCTTTGCCGCGCCGATTGGTGTATATTCGGTTGGATGTGAGATAAGTTCAATCGGATATGTGAGGTCCCACATTGTGGATTTGTTTGTCTATGAATGTGTTGCATGCATCAGGTCTGGTTCCGTTCGAACGCGTTCTCGAACGCCATACGAACGTGAACCTTCTGTTTACCGTTCGAACGCGTTATCAAACGCTACGCGAACGCGCACGTATCTTCTCAGTGTATCATGCATCAGGTCTGGTTCCGTTCGAACGCGTTCTCGAACGCCATACGAACGCGAACCTTCTGTTTACCGTTCGAACGCGTTATCAAAGGCTACGTGAACGCGCACGCACTTTCTTAGTTCCATTATGCATCAGGTCTGGTTCCGTTCGAATGCGTTCTCGAACTCTATACGAACGTGAACCCTCTGTTTACCGTTCGAACGCGTTATCAAACGCTACGCGAACGTGCACGCATCTTCTTAGTGTTTCATGCATCAGGTCTGGCTCCGTTCGAACGCGTTCGCGAACGCTACACGAATGCGCTCCCCCTGAACTGAATTATTTTCATCAGATTTCGTACATAATTGTCTCTAGTAGCTATTCCTTCGTATGATGAACCTGATTGCTTCTATGCATTATGCAAGATTGTGTAGGTGTCGTTCATTTGTATTCTCCACATGTATGAGTGTAATGTGTTTGTTAATTTGTATGCTTGCCGCATGATAATCCTTATGTATGCAAATTGAGACATAGATTACATGCAAATAGGATGTATGCAAATTCAGATATGTGTTACATGTAAATTTAGATGAACTTATTGATGTATGTATGTGAACTTAGAAGCATGACACTCTTGGAAATAAGTGTTACTTAAGCTTGATTAAATTATTACACAAATCCTTTCATTACAAGTGACATAAGTTAGGGACAGTTCTGAACCCAACGGTTTGAGGTCTTCCCTTGCGAGGGGTGAGTGCGGCCTTAAATCTCATTTTCCCGGTTCACACCGGGTGACGACTCCATTATTCTCCGGTTTAGTCCCTGTGGCTGCTCCGTACTTCCGACTAGGCCGCGAGCCTAGGACAGCATGTGTCGTCCAGTTCATGTGTCCCACATGCATTTATACCATCGATGTAAAATATTACTGACAGATGGGGATAGATCGCAAAGGCTGACTTCTAAGATACCAGAATTATTAGGATGAATTGGACTTGGCCCAAGAATAAATCCATTCAAGAACCCAAGTTCAAATAAAGTGCCCAGACTCCACGGGCAATGATCAAGGAATTTGTGGATGTTTATGAAAACTGTGGAATGATATCTGTGATATCCACAATGAACAATTGCAGAATTATTTTTGTATTGAATTAACCATTTGTTTTTCCATTCCAGATGGTTCGGAGAATAAAACACCACCTCATAAAGTTAGTAGGAACTCGATTCACGATATCTGTTGCAATCTCTCTAGGAAACATGCCAGATGGAGTTGTATATAGGCAATTGTAAATATCCCTCCAAAGATCTTGAACATATTTGGAATCTATGACTGCTCGATCAATGACTGGCCATTTGCAAAGTTTTTGATTTACCACTTTAGCTCTGGTAGCCTTTGGGTAGGGGCTAGTGTAGGCACTGTATTTTGCATATAAGTCCCGATGATGAGTCTCGTACGGAGACATTACTCTTTAGGTTACGGAAGTCACGGGAAACGAATGTCGGAAGGGGAAATTCAGAATAAGTATGTCATCGGATTCAATTCACATGTTCACTGCTTTTGTTAGTGCTACGTTCGTGAACACGTTCGAACGTCAAGCAGATTGCGGGCGTTCGTGTAGCGTTCGAATCGGCGTTCGAACGGTGTCGGTACTTCTGGTTTTGTTGCTAGCCTCACGCCCAAGCCCAATTAGCCCATTAAATCACATCCAATAATAATTAAAATATTTAAAAAACATGTCACAAATTAAATTAAAACCAATTAAATTGAAATTAAATTAAATCCAATTAAAATCCAATTAAATTAAACTCTAAATTTAAGCAAATCTCATCCCAAAATAACAAATCACCTACCTAAATAAAACAAATCACATACCTAATCAAAACAAATCAAATATATGATCTTCCTAATCAAGCAAAATCTTGTCCCTAATTAAATATATGATTTCCTTATGTGACACTAATAAAATATATCCCCCATAAAACACAAATCCAACCTTTCACTCCCTAGCTCATCCTCACAAAAAACACAAACGAAATAAACCTAAGATACACGCCCAAAGAAAAAAAAAGCAAGAAGCAAGCAAATAATTTTCTCTTCTACTATACTCCACCATCCCGGAAACACTCATGAAATAAACCATCCATTTTCGCATCACGCAGCCCTCCATTCACCGAAAAAACATACCCAAACCATAGCTTAAACCATCAAAAATCACAGCCCAAAACAGTCCATGCAGTGACCGCAAAACAGCAGCCCCAATACCCCTTAAAGAATGCCAAAACAGTCCCTTAATACAGTGAAAATAGTGACCAGAAAATACAGCAAAAACAGCAGCAAAATGGAGTAAAAAACAGCAGCAAAATGGAGGGAATGGCAGCTCAAAACAGCGAAGCAGCGAAACAAGAGCAGTGAACCAGTGAGCCGGAGGAGTTGCGGAGCATCAACCCTTCGACGGCCGTGTAACGCACTTTCGAGAGACGACCGAAGAGGTTAGACCTGAGGGCACCCTTCTTATTTATTCTCATATTTGTTGTTGTTTATTGGAATTCCTTCGCATGTGAGTCGTTTGTTGATATATGTTGTGGTCCTTGAATGAATGGAATATGTGTTCTTTCTTGTGGTATACCGGATGGAAACCCGGACGTAAATTCTTAGCCAAATCCGAATGGACGGTATTGCGTTTGCACTCGGGATACAATGCCACGTACCACTTGAGAGATTCACACATTTCGTTTCATCCAACCTTGTATTCGAGAATGATTGGTTGCTAGTATGTTATTTTTTTTAAGCATGATTTAGTCGTTAGTATGCTATTTTTCTGCATGTTACTTATTTATGCATGATGATATAGTGCGCATGGGCAAATCAAGTTGGATTAAAGGTCCTCCATTTTGAGGGATAAAAAGCCCAAGGGCTACCTTTGCCACGACGTTTTGCCGCGCCGGACGGAGTATGTTTGATTGAATGTGAGATATGTTTAATCGAGCATACGAGGTCCTATATTATTGTTGTCTTTATTTATATGCATTGTAATATAATGCGCATGGGCTAACTAGGGTGGATTAAAGGTCCTCTATTCGAGGGAAATGCCTGAAGGCTACCTTTACCACGATGTTTTGCCGCGCCTTTTATTATGTCATTTACCCTTTGCATATCATTGCTTTATTTACGCATGCATTGCATTCTTGTGCGCATGGGCTAACTAGGGTGGATTAAAGGTCCTCTATTTGAGGGAAATGCCTAAAGGCTACTTTTTCCACGATGTTTTGCCGCGCCAGATGAGGTGCACCCGATTGAATGTGAAATGTGTTCCATCGGGCACACGAGGTCCTACATTGTGTATTTGTTTATCCATATATGTGTTTGTGTCATTTCAGATGCCATTTTGGCAATCTCGTTCGAACGCGTTTACGAACGCTACACGAACGTATGCATTCTGTCTTATTCCGTTCGAACGCGTTTACGAACGCTACACGAACGTATGCATTCTATCTTATTTCCGTTCGAACTCACCTCAGAACGTTACTCAAACACTTGCATTCTATTTACCGTCCGAACGTATTTACGAACGCTACTCGAATGCGCATGCATTTTATTGTATCATGCATCAGGTCTCATCCCGTTCGAACGTGTTTATGAACACTACACGAACGCGGACATTCTGTTTAAGGAATAGCTACTCAAACGCTTGCATACTGTTTACCGTTCGAACGTGTTTACGAACGTTACACGAACGCGAACACACTGGACAGTTTCCTTCATCATGTTTCTTGCATGTTTATTCCATTAGTCATTCCCTCCCCCATCATATGCTTAGTTAGCTCTCTTCAATATTTATGCCTTTACCATTATTGTTTGTTTATATTTTCCGCATATATTCGATATGCTCATTAGATTGTGTGCTCGTTTTATCATCAATGCCTTTATAGTTGTTATTAGTTACATTATGCACTTAATTGCCTCTATTTAATATGCATGCTTGTACAATTATTGTTTATTTGCGTCTCTGTGTTTATCAATATAATGTGTTCATGAAATTATATACTTGCCGTTATTCTAGTTTACTTTTATGCATGCGAACTCGGATATAGGTCATATGCAACTTAGATATGAGCTTCATTTTTTATGCATGTGAACTTAGAAATAGAAATACTCTTGGAAATATATGTTGCGTAGATCCGATTAAATTATTGCACAAATCATTCCATTATAAGTGGCATAAGTAAGGGACCATTCCGAACCCAACGGTTTGAGGTCTTCCTTGCGATGGGTGGTGCGGCCTTAAATCATTTTCCCGGTTCACACCGGGTGTGACTCCATTTTTAGTTCTCCGGTTTAGTCCCCCGTGGGCTACTCAGTACTCCCAACCGGGCCGTGAGCCTGGGACATCGTCATCGATTTCTGTGTCCTACAGTCTGGCGACTCCACTAGGGATAGAGAATTGGCCCCGAAATAATGTCTTGTAATGTTTGTGATTTGTGCTTTAATTACTGTGTTTACCTTGGGTTGAAAGGGGTTTAATCAAAGGCATTTTTTAATGCTAGGTAATGGTTTGGTGTCTTCCCTCATTCACTACCTTTCTATAAGGAAAAGATGTGAAGGCACCTAGGTAATCATGTACTCGTAGCCTACTGTGATGGACTAATTTGGAGGACTCATTGTTTATTCCTGTCACCAAACGATAAGAGCCTAAGAGGCTTGGGTTTTTAAGAGAGTTCGCTCCGCTCTCCCTCTGGGGAATCTACAACTGGAAATCCATTTGACAGTCAGTCACGCACCATAACTCGTTGGCACGTACCGTAAGGTATAAAAAAGGTGCGCTCACTTGGTCGCTCGAACCCTTGAGTGGGGAGACCTAGTTGTGGGCAATCCTTCACCAGCGATAGTCTTTGTCTACACTCCCGCAAACCCACACGTAGACCGGAGTTGTATGACCTATAGCAACTATTTCCTTGTGCTTGTGAACCATCCTCATTTGGATGCAGTTGGACTTCTTGTCAGAAATACGAACTTGTTGGGTCATTTAAACTGGGACGAGTTCGTATCCTATGACAATTGGGCCAAAAGCTTCTGAAATGTCGATGGGCCACTCTGTAGAAATTATTTCTTTATGCTTGAATTGTTTCTTTGTGCTTGTGCTTAGGACCATCATCATTTGGATTCACTTAGGCTTCTTGTTAGAAATGTGAACTTGTTGGGCCATTTAAACTGGGATGAGTTTGTATCTTATGATAATTGGGCTAAAAGTTTCTAAAATGCTGATGGACCATCCTGTGTTCGGGCTCCTTATCATTTGAAGTTGTTTAACCATGTTATCGCAAAGGTGTAAACCTATTGGGCCTTTTCAACTGGGACAAGTTTGCACCCTGCAATAATGTGATTGAAGCTTTAAAATGACAAGAGGCCGACTTATATATTCCATACATTGCACGCATACATGCTGACTGAGAATTTTAAAAGACACCATAGATTCTCATTGGGTTAGGAAAAAGGGAAGACTCATCAAAAGACCGATAGCAAACATGAGTGAATCAGAGAACGAGGTATCCCGTATGGATCAGTTGGAGACCAATCTCACCAAGGTTACTGAACAGTTGCAAGCCTTAACTACTGCTATGGCTAATATGGTTGTGCCCCGTGCTCGAGGAGACTCTGAGAATGAGAGGTGTGAAGACCCTCCGACTAGATTGAATGATGTTATCTCGGGTTTTGATGATGATATGGTCGAATATGCTGCGGGGAAAATGGCAGGGTCTCAAACTGAACTGCAGAAACTCCGAGATCAGGTAGAGTTGGTTACCCGTAAGATAAGGGGCAATCATGAAGACCTGTTGGATTATGAGGCAATGACGTTTGAGGAACAGTTGCCAGCTCAGTTTAAAATGCCGGATATAGCCAAGTTTAATGGGAACGGGGACCCGAGGGTCCATCTCCGTCAGTATGTTTCAGTTATGAGTTCAGTGGGTTTATCGAAGCGTCAGGTGCAGAAAATGTTTGGGATGTCGCTCGAGGGGCGCCCGTAGTATGGTACCACAGCCTAGAGAGGAAGATCAAGGAGGATTGGAGAGAACTGGTAGAAGCTTTTCTGAAACAATATGTTACAGACTTGGAGATTGATTTGTCACTCCGCAATTTGGAGAACACCAAGCAGAAACCGGAGGAAAGTTTCAAAGAGTATGTGGATCGCTGGAGAAGCTAGCTTCTGAAGATGCAGACTCGGCCCTCAAAGAATGACCAAATCAAGATGATTATCAAGGGCACCAAGCCCTCTATCTATGGCAAGTTGAGGAGGATGACCTCCATGATTGCAGATTTTTGAAAGTTGAGGGAAACTGTCATGGATATATAGAGGAAGAAGAGGCTGAGAATAGAAAGTTATATAGCCTGAACATGAGGCCCATTGGGGGGACATCAGGTACAAAAACCTATTTCTGCTGAGATTGCTGCTATCCGGAACCGGCGATTCTCCAACTTGGGTAGACCCTTGTCTAAGGTACTGGAGAAATTGAAGAGACAGGGACTTCTGAAACCCCTAGAGACCAAACCACTTCCACACCCACCACCACCGTATCTCAACCTAAACCACTATTGCCATTTCCATCAACAAAAGGTCCATGACACTGACAATTGTGCCCACCTCCGCCATGAAATCCAGGACCTTATAGACTCCCAAAAGATACCTGATCCTAAAAAGAACAGCCTAACACACACAAAAAACCCCCTGCCAAATTACCACTCTGTCCCACCACCAACCTATATGATAAACTCTGGCCTACCCGAAAGCCTTGTCCCCAAATTCTTTGACCACCAAGCTTTCTACCTGGGAATTTGGGATAGCAACAGCGAAGATGAAACAAAATATGGGAAGAATTTCTGGGAAGATTTCTCCAGTAGTGATGAAGAGGTGGTAAGAGGAATGACACGCAGCGGGCGTTTCTACAGTGATACGGCTGAGAAGGGTAAAGAAGTGTTGACAGAAGGGAGAGAAGTGGTGGAAAATAGGGACAATACTGAAGGGGATACAGTGCTGCGCCAGCTAAGGAAGACACAGGCACAGGTCAGCATCTGGGAATTATTGTGTTCGTCACAGGAGCACAGGCGTGCTATGGTTGAAGCCTTGAGCAAAATAATAGTACCAGAGGGTGCTAATCCTGCAATGTTTGTAGGGTCAGTACATGAGGAAAACTTGCAGGCAATAACTTTTTCTAAGGAAGAACTCCCGGCAGAGGTAAGAAATCACAAAAAGCCACTATTTATCAGGGCTGAAGTGAGGGGCAATAAGACATCTTGTGTGATGATAGATGATGGCTCGTCTATCAATGTTTTCCCATTGAAGATTTTGACAAGGTTGGGAATGAAGGCAACAGATATGGATCCCTCCAATATGACTATCAAAGCTTATGATGATAGCAAGCGATGAGTTGAGGGTACCTTTGCTGCAGTAGTCAAGGTTGGCCCGATTGAGGATGAGGTTGAGTTCACAGTGCTGGATATCCCGGCCACTTTTGCTTTGTTATTGGGAAGGTCGTGGTTCCACAATCTTGGTGGCGTGCCATCCACTCTATATTAGGTTATTAAGTTTCCATACGGGGGAGAGATTGTCACCATCCGAGCTGAGGTAGACAGTGCTATGGCCGCTTTAGAAATACAACCTTCACAAGGTTCCAAGTGTCGGTAACTTTTGAGGAGTGGGTGGATCCTAAGGTGGCTATGATCATGGAGAAGATGAAGTTCGAGTCGGGTAAAGGTTCAATATTGCCAAACTTTAAGGGGCAGACTACCGGAGAGGGTTGGGATACATGTCTGATGAAGATAAGCCGAAAGCCAAGAAGAAATGGTTGAAGCTGATGGAATGCTTTGTGAAGGCAACAGGATATCAGGGTGAACCTGAACCGGTAGAAGTCAATGGGATTTTGGTGCCCAGGTTTGAGATCTTTCAGGAGGTGATAAGTGAGAAGTCACTGGCATCAGAAATTGCCAAGAATGAAGAAGAGAAATGGGAAGAAGAGCTGATGAAGTTGGAGAACCCGACCCTCGAGGAAAAGGAGGAAGACCCAGTTGTGGGAGATGAAGCATCTGTGGAGGATGAAGATGTTTATCTCTCTGATTTATTTGAATGTATTCATGCATCTACTGGCAATAAAGACAATCATTTTACTTACTCGTCTGAGTCTCTCCCTTTCAATTTGCACAACTTGAGTATATTTGATATCAGCTCCACAAAAACAAATGCATTTAACCTTGGTACACCTGAGAGCCCCAGGGAAATTCTAATTGCAAGTGAGGTTACCTCTGAGGAGTGGGAGAAATTAGAAGAAATATTAGCCAAATATACCAAAGTGTTTGCTTGGTCCTATGAGGACATATCTGGAGTAGACAGAAGCATCGCCCAGCATACAATACCAACTTATCCAAATATGAAGCCAGTGAAACAGAAACTTCGACGGATGAGACATGAGTGGGCCGAGAAAGTCAGAGAAGAAGTCAAGAAACAGATAGATGTGGGGTTCCTGGAACTGGTAAAGTATCCTGAGTGGTTGGCAAATATTGTGCCGGTGCCGAAGAAAGACGAGAAGGTCAGAATGTGTGTGGATTACAGAGATCTTAACAAGGCTTGCCCGAAAGATGATTTTCTTATACCTCATATAGATGTGCTAGTTAACAATGCGGCTTTATCTGCCATGTATTCATTTGCAGATGGGTTTTCAGGATACAATCAGGTTCTCATGGCTGAAGAAGACAAGCACAAGACTGCCTTTGTCACCGAGTGGGGCACATATTGTTACAAGGTAATGTCGTTTGGGCTCAAGAATGCATGAGCTACTTATCAGAGGATGGCCACTACACTATTCCACGACTTGATGCACAAAGAGATTAAAGTATATGTGGATGATATGATGGTGAAATCAGTGACAAGAATTGGGCATATATGAATTCACACCATTGAACGATACATGAAATCATCACCATTTTAAATCAATCAATCAACCCGTTAGATACTAGTAATCATTTGACCTCATAAAATTAATAGATTTGGTATTAATTCATCATGGGATCGATACTTTTTATACTACTTAAACGATACATACGCTTGCGTTATACGTGTGTGTTTACGCCGGTCAAGTTTTTGGCGCCGTTGCCGATGACTTATTTATCTTTCACTATTGTTTTAGAGGTTAGATACTTTACTTGTATCTAATTTCTTTTACTTATTGTTTTTGTTTTCTGTGTTTCAGGTTCTCAGAAACTTCATGAGACGAACCAGAAGCTTTGAAATTCGACCGCTTGACCCAGAAATTGAAAGAAACCATCAGACAGTTAAGAATGGAAGGCGAGAAGGCCAAGAAGCTTTAGGTCAACATGGAACCTGAACCTTTGGAGGTTGCACCACCAATTCCCATTCGAGGAGAACCATTCCGGTGGTTGACAGACTCATTTTTATATATTGTACTTCCTCCCTTACCAGAAAATGCAGGGGTGAATCAAAACATGCATTCAGATGATTCAGCAGTCAGTTCAGTTTGGAGGGAATGCAACTGAAGATCCTAATGCCCACATCAGCAACGATATGATCCACATATATTCAATATGCTCATGAGATTGTGTGCTCGTTTTTATCATCAATGCCTTATAGTTGTTATTAGTTACATTATGCACTTAATTGCCTCTCTTTAATATACATGCTTGTACAATTATTGTTTATTGTGTCTCTGTGTTTATCAATATAATGTGTTCATGATGAAATTATATGCTTGCCGTTATTCCAAATTACTTTTATGCATGCGAACTCGGATATAGGTCATATGCCAAACTTAGATATGAGCTTCATTTTTATGCATGTGAACTTATAAATAGAATACTCTTGTTGTAAATATATGTTTCGTAGATCTGATTAAATTATTACACAAATCATTCCATGATGGGATTAATAATTGCGTCATCGATTTGCGTCACCGATTTCTGTTGTTAGGGATATGCCCTATACCCAATTTGTGGATGGGCTATATGTACATGTATTTGTAATATTTTCATTAATTAATAAAATGGCAATCTTTATTATACGTGTCTTACATAACTTATATAAATCATCAACATTGTAATAAAGCCCTTGGAGTAATAAGACGATGGCTTCCACGCCTTATGAGAATCATACTCTTAAATATTCCTAGTCATAGTTTTGTGAATAATCTGGGCGTTCACAAAGCGAAGAGACGAGCATGATGATATGATCCACCCTTAAGTGGGGTAGCCGATCTCATAGGCTACTAGCGGAGATTCATCCGCTTGGGTATCACATGGATGCATGAGTTGCTCGTGTCCATCGAACTGACCGCGCGAAAGTTTTCATATGAAGTGTTTTATCCCATGTGTCGTGTGAGAACTTTCATGTATCGATTATATGACTAGTCCTTAGACTTGAGGTCTTTACAATCTTATGTGTGGATCAAATAACTTTGACATTCTCCTTCCCCGGTTCAAAAGATCCGGTCATAAGGGTATGATTGGGTCATTTGTTGAAACACATGAACTTTGTAAAGATACAATAGAGAATCGTCACTCTCTCGGATAATATTTTCTTATAAGAGTAGTATTCTAGATCACGGGTTGATATGTGTGATCAGTGCTTGAGATTGTGGCCACAGCGGAAGAATCATGTAAGATTCTTGGGTTAGCACGATTCATGACACTATCAACATCATACCTTTGACCATATGGGTAGACATTTTCCGTACCCTAGGTCAATAGGTGGGTATACAGTGAGGCGATAGACCGTATCATATGTAAATCACATACAAAATAGGTATATATATCTTTCCTTCTCATTTGGGGGCCTTGACATGTTGCTAGATGTCAACCTTGATCATTGAAATCAAATGACCATTCTGATCGGAGGATAATTTATGTTCGATTAAATTATCACGATTCATTTAATGTCCAACTTGAGGGGAACCTAAAAGGTCACACACAACAAAGTCGAAATCAATTGTTAACAGTGCACAGTAAAAATTTAACATCATATATGATTGCTGTAGGAATTGTTCATAAATGGTTCAATGTGTTTAATTATTGAACAGATCATTTATGAGGTTCCATAGTGGCTTAAGGATTGGTGAATGAAGATAGGGACACTTTGGGAATCGGAAAAAATTACTATTCACATGAATAGTAATTTTTTTTTTTGTTATTTGTTTTGAATTCCAATTCGGCCCAAACTCTTATTAGGGTTTTATAATCTCATTAAACCACTAAATTAAGATCCAATGGCTAAGATTATATTAGCTTTTATCCCACATCAGATTCTTAATTAATTTTGTTGTCTTTGGAGCACTATATAAACCCAAAGAATTCTTCACAATTTTTTACACCAAAACCTTTCATATCTTGGGTTTTATAAGTGAGCAACTCTAAAGTTTAAGAGTAAGCCACTGATTTTGAGGATCTTAAGTCTAATTGACTAGAGGAACCTCGAGTTAAAAGTTTTGAGGTATTTGACTAGGCTAGCACCAAGGGCAAATTACCCATGCACTCAAGGCATAGTCTTGCGTTGAGTTTGGCTTTGGTGTGTGCATCTTTGGAGGCCACACACTTGGGTGGCTCTTTGGAACGTGGAAGAGCTAAGGTTTCGGTTCGAACCGGAACCGGAACTGAACGGTGGAACCGGACGGGTTCAGGTTCCAACCAATTCCGATTTCGGAACTTAATCGGTTCGGTTAGGGTTCCTACCATAGCCGAACCGGTTGGTGTTGGGAAAATCTAAGGTCCCGAGGATCGATTATCAAGCAAGAAAACAACATGCGAATACATCAAAGAAGTTTTGGAATACTTACATGAGCGGTTGAGCGACGCGACGAAGAACAAAACTCTCCAAGATCCATCCTAGAGTGCTCGGCAATGGGCTGTTTGGCTCTTCAAAATTCGGTCCAAGCTCCAAGCTTTTGGGTGGTGATCCAAGCTCATAAGTGGTTTCCCTATCACCTTCGCAAGACTCAAATGGTGTGCTAGCACTTAGGAATTTTTGCCACAAAAATCCCTTATTTTCTCCCAACAATACACGGCAAAACCACAAGGTTTTTGGAGAAAAATTCAGCCCATGGCCGAATAGAAGGAAGAAGAAAGAGAAGAGAGAGAGATAATGTGTTGGTTTGGATTTTGTGTATCTAATACCAAATAATAAAAGTCAAAAACCAAATATTAAAAAACAAATGGTAAATGTCTTTCAAGCTTTCAAAAAGCTTTACCAACAACTCTCATCTACTATTCACATCAATCAAGTGACAAGTTGTCACATCAATTGATTGACTAGTGATTTTACGTTTGATGTGACTTGCGGGCCGCACTTGAATTCGAAATGCGAGTGCGCACGCAAACACTATCGGGCTCGGGTTCGCTAATTCCAAATTAACGAATTTTTCGTTGCGACGTAATTAAACGATTATGCCTAGCGAAATCACTATTCACGTCGCTAACGAATTAATTCTAAATTAACTCGTTCGCCCGAATTAAAATCTAATTTCAATTCCACGTCGAAATCCAATTTCGTATAATATATCGAATATATTATTTTATCGATTAATTCCAAATTAATCATTATCTCTCTTTTAATGATATTTTATCCCAGATAAAATATCTCCGTAATTAATCCCAGTTTAATTTTCTCTCTCTACTAATTAATCCCAGATTAATAAAGTGTGAGTCATACGTTCATCGGTGAATCTTCGGGAAGTGACCCATGAGATCCCCGGATATGTTGGCAGTAAATCCGGTCGTGGGACTATCCGAACACGTAAATACCTAGTACTACGTTTATACCGATTTACAAGACAATCTTGGCTTCTAGCAAAGCGCCATGCCTACCCAATTCTCCAGAAATATCCTTACAGGAATATGTGATCTATATCAGGCGTAATATACGTAGTATTGCGTATTTTGATCCAGTATTGGATGTCACGTGCTAGGCCTGGGGCTGGAATTGTGTCTGCCCCGTACGAAGCACATATCGGATCTCTGGTAACTAGTCTCTATAATCGGATAAACATGACCTAGTCATTTTATCCCGATGACTGCATTATATAAGAGAACCAGTTTCGTATCCTAGGTGACCATCATCTCCACTATGACTGGAGTGATACTTCCGTCTTGACATCACACCCAACACGCTACGATTCTCAATATACCAGCAGAGGCGTACACAGAACCTGTTAAATCCCTGGACGACCTAAAACCAAAGTATATTGATTGTCGCAAGTATTAGCGGTGCAAGTCTCAGGTTAATATTAAATACACCTACCCTGATTCGGACTTCCATAGACACATAGTCATACTACGGTAAAACACAACCTCCTACTACACTTGCATGAGTATCTTATACCCAAAATATGAGAACTATGTCGTTATGCCCTCACAACGCGCACAAGTGTAATACTAGTCTTTTACGCATTATCGATGTCCAATCTCGATAATACTCTGACTAGGGATATTTAATGATTAAACCTTCGTGGATTGATACTGTCTCATATCATCTCAATCCAGGAACTAATCATAAGGACCTCCTATCATTTATACATCTTGGTGATCTAATCACAAATGATAAGAGAGCAATTTCCTTTGTCACATAGTTAATTTGTACAAAAACACCATGATCTGTACAAATAGTGACGTTATGGTCATAACTGTCCAACAGTTGGAACCGCTGGAACCGGTTTAAATTTATACAATATATTTTTTTTTTTAGATAAGAATTATTTGTAATTTAATGTAATTATGTAATGTAATAAATTCAAATTATATTGATTTATCAATCTCAAGTTTTATCTTCAATAAAGTAAAAAAAAAATGGTTGGAACCAGAATCGAACGGTTCGGTTCCTGTTCCGGTTCCGGTTCTGGTTCCACTTTTGTGTGGAACCGGAACCGAACCGAAATTAACCAGTTCAGTTCCGGTTCCACACAAAATGGAACAGGAACCGGACGGTTCGGTTCCGGTTCGGAAACCGAACCGAACCGCCGGTCGGGTCTAGGTTTATGTTCTTTGCATGTTTTATGATTTTATGCTTAGAATATATAGTAACATGCCTAAGCTTGTAGAATAATTAAACCAAATGGGTCTTGGGCAAAGGGAAAGCGGCATAATAATTTTAATTTCCGCCTGCGCACTCACGGCCGCTTCCCAACATGGACAGTTTAAAACGAAACTAAAATAATTATAAAAATCAATGGTTTAAATCCAAAATCATCTCAAGAAACAGTCTCATTCTGGTCTGAAAATATTTTCTGGGATTTCTCTCAATCGTGAGTGCTCTTGAGAACTCCTTTATAAAACCATTCTCTTTAAAGAACCATGTCTCAAAAGTCCGTCTTTGAATGCATAAGATATAAGTCATGATTTTTCTTTTCAAAAGCTCTGTGAAATTCATCACAAAACCATATGTAAAATCATCTGTAAAATCAACTCTCAATCTGTACCATAATCTCGTGGTCTTGGGGCGTTGTACTCACTGTCCCCCAAGCCACTAAACCGGTAAACAGTGGTGCTATCAGTGCCACCAACCTGTCTCTGAAATTCAAGACAATCCCCCTAGCCCAATACTCAGAATCTAGAGACATCTGTCATCTCTAGTCCTGTATCCCGTGTGCACACATCTATATCTGGATTGGTTACTGATATCCGTCAATTCCATATCCGTCAATTCCATATCTGTATCAAGTTAGATCTGTGGTGAGTTTTTCCCACATGCCTCCAAAATCATAAAATCATACATATGAAATCATTTTCATCATCAAAGCAGTAATCTGAAACCAAGCTTTATCAAAAGCTTAAATCATAATTTTCAACTCATTTGAAATCAACAGTTTCAAGTATAAATTAATCAAATCAAGATCTGCAAAATTGTAATCTGAAAACATAATTAAAATACTGAAATAAATACTCCCAATTAAGATAAAAATATCCACTCACCGTGCTACAACAAATCAGGTACGATATGCGTTGTAGGTAATCTCCGAGTGTCCGGCCGATGATCTAAGGCCAAAGAAATCATTAGTTTTTTTCTTGTAATACATAGAAACATATATGTAATCAATGGTTATATTAATGCTTATTGTATGACTTATCATGTGTCTACATATCTGTACGAAGTCCTTAAAGTGCCCCCAAACATCTTAGGATAAAACTGGAATGATTAAAGTATCTCCTGGAAAAATGTCACGCGTCGCAAAGCACACTAATTGGTGAGACAATAATTATCCTCTGATATACATGTCACGATGCAAGGGGGTTGGGCGTCGTGACGCGTCGCGTCTTATGCAAACCCGTAGGTTTCCTCTGCTTCACACGTCGCGACGCTACCCACCTTGCGTCTCGACGCTCCCAGCTCAACATAAATCCAAAAACCATTTTTATAGCATATGTCGCGGCGCCAAGGAGTGTGTGTCGCGATGCTAGGCCATTTTCCAGGACTCAAATTTTCATCTTCACTTCATACACCATTTCCCTTAACACCACATAAGCATTTCTCAACACTTCAACATGCAATACAAATACCAACATCATTTCTTTTCTATAACCACAATTATACCATTCTCCATCAATATACTCTTTTAATGTCATTACCATCTTCAATTTTTATAGTCCCCAATTGACTCAAAGTTTAGGGTTTCTAAAAAAAATTTTGTTCTTAATACAATAACCATGCAAACAACATCAAGCACACCCAAACAACACACCACAATCATCAAATCATCAAAACTCGTTGTATCAAAGATTTGGGTCAAGCCCTACTCACCTTGATTCAATTATTTCTTCACTAATAGAGTCTCCAAACCTCACTTTTCTCATTCCTTAACTTGCATGTGTGATTAAGCATCTAATTTACCTTGAATTTTGTTGAAGAAATGAATGGAAGTTTTGCACTTCTCCCCATCTCTCATGTTTCCATTCCTTCACAAAATGAGGTTTGAGTGCAATAGAGTCCTCTTTTATACTAGGGGCAGGATGCAAAAGATAAAATGATGAAAAATGTTTAAAACTTTAAGAATTTTCCAGTTTAGTCCATAGGTACTGCTTATCCGAATCTGAGTTACAAATTCAGTCTGTTTCTGGTTCGAATTTGAAGAAACATACAACATGAAAGTTATAGATCTCGGTCTTAGATTTCCGACGATATAAAATTCATAGAAATCGGACATTGTATGGGAAGGTTACGGTCTGAATACTAAAGGTTATTCGCATTGAAGCTTAGAATGAATTCTGTATCGGTACTACAAGAAATTTGTCGAATGTGCCTAAAGTAATTTCATGAGCCTAATACATATTTTTATATGATCATATATCAAGTATTATGCCATTCCTAACTTAGTAGTCATCAGGTTACCGGGGTGTTACATATTAAAACAGAGCATTTAGTGTTAAAAGTATTATGCATTCATGATTGACGAGTTGGGCAATGGGCCCATGAATGAGTTTATATATGAGATAAGAATAACAAATATTATAAGTCAGAGGCTTATGGGAATATTATGGCCTATTCCCTGCTGGTAACATCTTCCAGATTGGGGATATTACAAAGATGGTATCAGAGCATGGTCTAGGAAGTCAGTGGCTGCAGTGGGTAGAGTGATGGGGTTTTGTATACGCAGTATGTTTGGGATACCCGTATACGAGGCACTACCTCTCCAGTATCCGATCCTCGAGTATGTCCTCAAAATTCTATAGACAAGTTAGTAAGAGTTCCTGAGCTATTTAAGTATTTTTCCTTATAAACAGTTATATTCTTTGAAAGCCTTTTGTAATCATCCTAAATTATTAGCATAAGTTCAAATTTAGCTATGAGCCAGAAAATTCGGTGCTAAGAAAAGTTACCCTAGAGAGTGGGAAGAGCAAGCTATAAGAAGCGAAGAGATATGCATAGTTAAGCAGTCAGAGATAGGAAAAGTAAAGACACATAATTAGATAGTAAAATCCTAAGGATACCCACCCAGAGAAGTAGAAAGAGAAGAAAAAGCTAGAAAGAAATGTAAAGAATAAAGACATAGATGTTTAAGCAATCAGAATCACATAGAGGTAAATATATAGACACAAATAAGTAAGAAGGTACATAACCTCAGTACTAAGGAGAATAGAGCAAGTTTGAACAAGAGTAAAATGTTGAGTGAACCTGAGTAAGATTCCTTCTTTTCTACTAAAATTCCTTTTCTCATTAGAAAGCTTCTTCAAGTAGACCCAATAGCCGTTAGTATCTTTTATAGATAGAAAAGTTTCCCTCGAATAGCGAAAATAGTCAGAAAAAAAAAAAGTAAAGATCAGGATTAGTCAATAGAGATTCCGGTAAAAATCAAGCTATCACAAAAGATTTAGAAGTTATAGAAACCCAAACCCAAATCCGTGAGCAAGTAAAAATGAAAGACGTAAAGATAAGTGACTAGTTACCTTAACCAAAGAAATCGATATACGATAAGATCTGACTTATCAAGATCTTCATTTCTCAGCTATACCAGTCAAAGAAGCGGCCCTGACAGAGTCTATCTCATACCTATCTTACATGAGTAATAGACTCTACCAGGGCATAAAGTATTAGAAACAAGGACGCTGACACCCATTGAGATGTAGATTCCTACTCCACCTTATACCAACCGAGATAAAGATAACTGTAAGGAAATTTGATGAAGATTTAACCTACAAAAAACACATAATGATAAGCCATCTAGGGAAGAACTAAGAATGATTTAAGAGATAGAAAAGAAAGAAACCGACTTAAGCCAAATGGATAAGTTAGAAATACCTGCGGAAATCCATAGATTGGTCTAATGCTAATAGAGATTCTTGAAAGTTTAAAATAGACAGCGTAGGCACTGTATTTTTGCATATAAGTCCCGATGATGAGTCTCACATTGAGACACTACCATTTAAGTCATGAAAGTCGCAGGAAACGGACGTCGGAAGGGAAAAGTCAGAAATCCATTTCTTGTTGGAATTAATTCGTTTGCTCAGCTTTGGGTTTGCTCTTTGAACCTCTGTTTTAACTGTTAACCTTGGCCCAAACCCCCCCCCACAAGCCACACACCACCAAGCCACATACCAAGCCCACCAAAATGAACCAAACCCACGCCCAAGACCCATTAACTCACGCCCAAGCCTTCCAAAATAACAAACAACACATTAAACACATGTTAAAATTAAAAATAAATCACCTTCCCAAATTAAAAGAATCAAATCAAATCTAATAAAACACTTTCCTAATCTGATTAAATCACATTCCTAAACTAAATAAAATCAAATCAAATCAAATTAATTTACCTTCCTAAAATGAAGAGATCATTTCCTTATGATAAACAAATTAGAAGATACTCCCCATAATTACATAATTACTGTTCCCTACCCGTATAAGGACAACCTCCACCTTTGCCTATAAAAAGAAGCACAAACTCAACTCTTTTTGGCTAGCCTTCACGCCCCACACAAAGAAATAACAAACAAAAGAATCCATAATCCTCTCAACTCTCTCTCATTGGCTCTCATATACACGACCTCACGTCCAACAAAGACACCCCTCCCTCACGTCCCACAAAGCAGCAAACCCTCACAAACCCTTCACGCAATAACACCCAGCAAGCCTTCCATTCAACGCACCAAACACCTTCACAGCAGCCCTCAACTTCACGCCTAAAGACCCCCTCAACACAGCCCTCAACTTCACGCCTAAAGACCCCTCACAACAACAGGCATCAACTTCACGCCTAAAAACCCCTCAACACAGCCCTCAACTTCACGCCTTAAGACCCCTCAATACAACCCTCCACTTCACGCCTAAAGACCCCTAACAACAGCCCCAATTAACGCCTAATAACTGCCTCTTTCACAGCAACCCAGTAAACAGCCCTATTATCACCAAAAATCTGCCCAGTAAACTGCTCTAAAATTACCGAAAAACACCAATGAACTGTACCCTGAAACTACCGAAACTGCACTGCCTTGACCATAGAAAACAGTCCCTAAAATCTTCCCATTTACCACTAAAATTCTGCCCTGAAACACAGCCCAAATACCGAAAACAGTGAGCGTACAGCAGCCCAAAATAGCGAGGCAACAAAGGAAAACAACGAACCAGTAAATCAGAAAAGTTGCGGAGCATCAACCCTTCCGACAACCGCGTAGTGCACTTCCAAGAGACGACTTAAGAGGTTAGACCTGATGGCACCCTTTTCTATTTATCTCCACTTATTTTCTATTATTTGTTAATATTTCTTCGCATGAGTATTGTTGGTTAATGTATGCTATGGCCATGGGATGAATGAAATATGTGTTATCTCTTGCGGTATATCGGATGGAAACCCGGACGTAAATTCCGTAGCCGAATCCGAATAGACGGTAGTGCGGTCTGCACTCGGGATACAATGCCACGTACCGCTTGAGAGACACACATATTTCGTTTCATCCAAATTTATGTTTATTCATTGTTTATTAGAAATAGTATGTTACTTTTATGCATGATTAGGTGGCTTAGTACATTATTTTTATGCATGATTTATTTATGTTTCCGCCTGTATTAACTTAGGGTATTCATGAGATTATGTGCTTGCCGTTATATCGACTTACTTTTATGCATGCAAACTTAGCTATAGGTTTTATTTTCATGTACGTAAACTTAGACATAGGGTACTATTCAGAATGTATGTTGCGTAGACTCGGTTAGATTATTGCACAAATATTTTCATTACAAGTGGCATAAGTAAGGGACCATTCTGAACCCAACGGTTTGAGGTCTTCCCTTGCAAGGGGTGAGTGCGACCTTAAATCATTTTCCCAGTTTACACTGGGTGGCGACTCCATTTTATTTCTTCGGTTTAGTTCCCCTGTGGGCTACTCCGTACTCCCGACTGGGCCACGAGCTTGGAACAGCGTCACCAATTTCTGTGTCCTACAGACAAATTTATAAGATGGGAAACGATCAGAAGTTAACAAAGAATACTAGCATGAATAGTAATATTATACGGCGTAGCTGCAGCCTATAGTAAGAGCAGAGATCAGATATAGGAAGTAGTCAATAGAAATAAGCCACCATTAACCTTAGCAGCATAATATGGAACTGAAGAATAAGTTATGCAACAAAATAATTAAGAAAGCTACGTGAAGCAATAAGGAAGTTCAGTATAATAAGACAAGAGACAGTAATGTAAATGGGGACCTCAACATAGTTGATCAGAATTATAGAAACCATAAGACTTGGAGTAGTCGACGTAGATTCCAACAGTATAAGTGATAACTTGTATGTCCAGTAGTTCTGACCCCCCAAGAGGGTTATAAGCATCTAATCAGACCATCGTTGGAGTTGGACAATTGACAGAAATATGTATTTCATAGATCTTATAGGAAAGCTAGATTTCACCCCCCGGCCACTTAAAGTTTAACAAAAACTTGAATAAGTAAAGAAGAGCATCAGATAGAATAGATAAACCACGAGATAGTTAGACAGCCGAACCATTAAGTATAATGGAGCATAGATAAGAAACATGAGAAATGATAGTCTGAAGTCGTGGTGAGTCGAGCCAAATATAGGAATCATTATTAAATTAGGAACCTTAAGGAGACAAAGACTCAAAAGAGTAAGAAACCAAATAGGAAAATTCCCAGGAATGCAGCATAAGTAATATATAAGAGTCTCATTGTATTGTAATGGAAGAACTAGTAAAAGAATGGCACATGTACCAAAGGAGTTAATAGAGGTATCCTAGCAATCAAAGTGGATGGAGTTTTCAGGGGAGTAGAGACGAAAGAAGTTCAAGGAATTGAGTGTTGGGTTTCTAAGGTCATCCCAAGATCAATCCAAGCATAAAATCATGTGAATATAAGAAGAAGTATAGCGGAAATATACTTACAACGAACGGTTGTAGGAAGTGTTGATCACAAAAATTTGCCTTTGAGAAGTGCTCTAAGATCTTCTCTTTGAATTTTGTTGTCCAAGCTCCAAGCTTTGAGATTGATTCCAAGCTATTGGGAATGGTTTCCCTAACACCTTGTATGATTCCTTGATGTGTGCTAGCACTTGAAAAATTGCAACAATTGTTCTCATTCTTCTATCAAACTTTCGGCCAAGCCAAGTTTTAGAGAGAAAAAGAATTTTGGGCGTGAATAGTGAGAGAGAGAAGGAAGTGAATGACTTTGTTGACTTGTTAATTTGATTTCCAAAATCAAAGAAAAAAGATATACCAAATATTTGGTAAAGGTCATGCATTACTTACACACTTGTGTGTCTTACAAGTCACCATCATTTCATCACCAATTCCATCACCAAAAAGTGATGAGAATGACAAGTGATGTGACATGTGGGCCCCACTTGATTCAAAATCCGAGTGGGCCCGCAAACATATCCTGGGCTCGGGTTCGTTAATTCCGAATTAACGAATTTTCCGTTGCGACGTAATTAAATCAAATTTAATTAAATAGTTATGCCTAGCAAAATTACTATTCACGTCGCTCGCGAATTAATTCTAAATTAATTCATTCGCCCGAATTAAAATCCAATTTTAATTCCATTATGAAATCGAATTTCATTTAATATATCGAATATATTATTTTATCGATTAATTCCAAATTAATCGTTCTCTCTCTTCTAATAGTATTTTACCCCAGATAAAATCTCTCCGTAATTAATCCTAGATTAATTATGTTCGAATCATACATCATCGGTGAATCTTCGGGAAGCGACCCATGAGATCCCTGGATATGTTGATAGTAAATCCGGTCGTCGGACTATCTGAACACGTGAGTACCTCGTACTACATTCTTACCGATTTACGAGACATGGTTGGCTTCTAACAAAGCATCGTGCCTACCCAATTCTCCATAAATATTCTTAAAGGAATATATAATCTATGTCTGGTGTAGTATACATAGTATTGCGTATTATGATCCAGTATCGGATGTCATATGCAAGGCCTGGGGCTGGAATAGTGTATGCCCCGTACGAAGCATTTATCGGATCACAAGCAACTAGTCTCTTTAATCGGATAATCAAGACCTTGTCATATTATCCTGATGGTTGCAACACATTAAAGTACCAGTTCTGTATCCCTGCGTGATCATCATCTCCATATGACTGAAGTGATACTTGCGTCTTGACATCACACCCAATACACTACGATTCTCAATAAACCCAGAAGAGGCGTACACAGAACTTGTTAAAGTCCCGGATGACCAAAACCAAAGCGTATTGATTGTCGCAAGTACTAGCGATGCAAGTCTCAGGTTAAGACCAAATACACCTACCCTTAAGCGGATTCCCATAGACACATAGTCATACTACCAATGGGATTCTGAGGGGTCTATCTAGAACGAAGTTGTTTCCGTACCATCGGTAAACACAACCTCCTATCACACTTGCATAAGTATCCAATACTTAAATATATGAGAACTATGTTGTTATGCTTCCATAACACGCACAAGTGCAATACTAGTCTATTCCGCATTATCGATGTCATGTCTCGATAATACTACGACTCGGGATATTTAATGATTAAACCTTTATATATTGATATTGTCTCATATCTTATAATCCGGAACTAATCATAAGGACTTTTATCATTTATATATATATAAGTAATCAAATTACAAAATGATAAAATGCAATTTCCATTGTCACATAGTTAATTTGTACAAAAACCACAATGTCTTTTACAAATAGTGACGCTATGGGTCATAATTTTCCAACATTGAGATGAGAAGAATCTAAGTAAATGAAGTAAATTTTATAATAAGAAATAATATAGGAAGTATAGTAGGACTCAGAGAGTAAGCAATGATTGCAAATGTTCAAGAAACAGCGACTAGTGAAAAGAAATACAGAGGCAACGTAATGGAGTTTTTAAAAGAGCATGACTCTAAAGAGGTAGTATAATTGATAGTCGGAAAAGAATTAAGAATGAAATTGAAGCAGAAACTCAATAAATATTTAGCAGAAGAATATCAGTATAAGATTTAAAAGCCAGATGTGTAACAACACGAAAAGTTTATAGGCTTATAGGTAAACAATGGATATAACCATGGCATGAGAAGTTAGTGAGATCACTAGGCAGCAGTAAACATCAGGACTCAACCCCCCACCCTCCCAACCCTCGTTACACAATAGTAGAAAAGATGGATCTCGATTTTACTCTAAAGACAGATTCAGAGGACCAGCAGTTCCATTAATAGTTAGGAACAAGAAATAAGACATGAAGGATATCAAGTGATAGTTGAGCTAAAATTGTGAATATATGACTATAATAAAATAGATACCAGACAAACAATGACATGGGTGTATAATGACAAGACAATTTTCATTAGTTCTACGAAAAAAGTAAGTTTTCAGAATTGAGATAAGACTGGAATTTTATCGTATAAGTAAAAGAAAAAGTTGGATGATATGACCCACATATTCTTTTCGTAACGCACTATTAAGCATAATGTATGGGATAATTCAAGAAGAGACTAATTACAAACTTAGAAACGATCAATGAAACTACAATACCGGAATTGTTGAGATTGGGACAACTCTTAACAAGATAAGATTTGAGAAATAATTGAAGGTGGCATTCTAGAGTACAAGTAAGCAAAGAAAGATTAGTCATCATAAAGCTAGTAACTGTACTTGAACTAGCAAAGAAACCAAATGTACAAATAATAAATTAGACTAGTTTGACCAGAGCCATATTAATGGTAAATAATGTAAATTTAGCATAAAAATACACATGGTTAGACTTAGTATAAATATTTGTTCTAAATCCCTTAGTCAACCGAGAGGATCGCCAGAGGAGAACTACCATGATATAATTTTTAAATATGAGAATATTAGGGGACAATAAAGTACTTGGAGAGGTTAGTTATAAGTTATGAAGTCCAAAACACAGAGAAAGTCGTAAATACGAGAACTCGAAAAGAAGCTTAATAAGTAAAGAAGGTTTAGAAAGGTGAAACCTGAGAGGTCAAATAATTATTTAGATAAGATAATAAATCTTAAGATAAGGTATATCTTAGAATAGCTGAAGAACCCGAAGTATACACAGTCAAGGGAAAGTGAAGATTATTGGTTAGAACATAAGTACTATGGAATACTTTAAACATGAAAAGTAACAAAGTTCCTAATGATATTTAAAAGTTATTGTTGTCATGAAAAAGGTATTAAGGGGGTTTCAAAATCAGAATGGAACTAAGATAAGTAAGAGGACAACTATGAATATAGTACAATTTTGGAAATGATAACTCGTGTAGATAGATGAAGATAAAGGATGTTGAATATAGTTGGAAGTTTTTAGAATAAAGTTCATGCGATGCTTAGAGATAGTGATAGTATGATGATAAATGTAGAGTATTGAGCAGAGGATCATGGAGTGAGATTAAGGATTTACCTTTCAGTTAAGAATTAGAACTAAGATATTATTCATTAAGCCCATGAACTCTGGAGTAGTATGCACAAGTGTGACAAGAGATTTCCAGAGGTTTTAGTATTAAAATCTAGAACAAAAGATCAGAAGGAAAATTAAGAAAGATAAGGATAGTCAGAGACACAGATATCATCGACCAGGACAAATCTAGAGTTAAGCCCCAGAAAGGATTCGAGGACGAATCCTATTTAGGGGAGAGAATTTATAACGATCGAAAATCTCGACTACTGTTACATCATAGAACAAGTGTTTACATAATATATTATGTTTGAACACATATACATTTATGGAATTACTTTGGGATAATCGGTGATTCCTCGAATTTCGATACGAAACTATATAATGTTCCACTCCGGACAGCCAATGGTACTTGGGCCGTAACTTTCTCATACAAACTCTCCGTTTTTTATGAATTTTATATCGTCGAAAAGATGAGATCAGACCTACAACTTTAGAATTGAATACTTTTCCAATTAAAAGTAGAAGCAGGTCAAAAATACCACTCACAAATCCAGGTGAATAGTAACCCCGAGGATGAGTCTAGACAATTCTCACTTCTCAATTTTTCCATTTTATTTCATTAAACTATACACAAAAATATCAAACAAGTCCTAGTATATATATGTGATACTATTCACATTTTCATAATAGAAAAAGAAAAGAAGAAAAACGTGAAGGAGAGAAAGAAAAGTAGAGAAAAAAAAAGAATAATAAAA
>SKCR01053292.1:0-45618 GCA_019454045.1 Zanthoxylum bungeanum | reverse complement strand
CCTTCACAAATATCTCATAAATCGAGCCGGATCATAAGTCCGTTAAACCCCACTAAATATTTTATCTCTTAATCACCATTGATTCTATAATGAAAAATTAATTCATAACAATTATGAATATAAAACTTTATATTCGTAATAGAAGAGTTGAACGCTCAAATTGTTCAAGTCCCGAATCAATCCTTAAAAGAGATATTCTTCTGCATCTCGTAAGAAAGAGTGAATTCCATATCTATGTAAAACGTTCCTAGCTACATACCAAACCATATCCCCAAAATACGTAGTTATTGGCCGGGAATGCAAAACATACCTCACCATAGTAAATCAAAGGACATAACCTACCATGCATGAGTTCATAGTACACTCATGAGAATCCATATATGACCATCTAGTAGATAAAATGAATTTCTTCAGTTAATGGATATTATAAGAAATTCATGTTTATACGAGTCCAGTCCTATATGATCTCATCATACAAGGTGCCTTCATTCCCATGTCACTACATGAATGATCCCGGATCAAGGTCGTCATACACTTATATAATTGACCGCAGCTATAGATAAACCACAAACAAATTACCCTATTTGTTTGCTCTATATGGACTATTTAGATTACTAACTTCAGACTTAAATCCTCCCGTGCATCAAACATACACTAAGTCTGAAAATACAAGAGTAATCAATGTAAACAAGACAATTGGACAATATGTGATATAAATCAAACAACTTTGATAAGTGAATAATGCATTTATTATTGTTAAAATAATCAATTATATTTACAATACATGAAGCTCTAGGGAAAATATCTCAACAAACTCCCACTTGGACTAGAGCAAATGGGACATGTCATGTAATCCTAAACCCTTTAGGTGACCTTCAAAAACTTTAACCGATAAGGTCTTTGTAAACGGATTAGCTAGGTTGTCTGCGGATGGAATCTGCGTGACAACGACATCTCCTATTTGCACTATCTCCCTGATGAGGTGATATTTTCTCTCAATATGCTTACCCCGCTTGTGGCTTCTTGGTTCTTTGGAATTCGCCACTGCACCATTATTATCGCAATAAAGTGTGAGTGGTTTATCCATATCTGGAACAACTTCCAAATCTTCCAAGAACTTATGGAGCCAGATTGCTTCCTTAGCTGCTTCACAAGCTGCTACATATTCAGCCTCCATGGTGGAATCAGCAATACAATATTTCTTAATGCTATTTCATACTATTGTCTTACCACCTAAGGTGAACACTGATCCAGATGTTGATTTCCTAGAATCTACATCCGTCTGAAAATCAGAGTCAGTATATCCTCTCAGAATCTTATCCTGACTAGAATATACAAGCATATAATTTCTCGTTCTCCTAAGATACTTGAGATTATGTTTCACCGCTACCCAATGATCTAATCATGTGTTAGATTGAAACCTACTGACTACTCCCACTGCAAAACAGATGTCCGATCTTGTGCATAACATAGCAAACATAAGACTTCCAACTGCTTAAACATATGCTATATGTCTCATCTCCTCAACTACTTGAGGTGTCTTAGGAGACTGTTCCTTAGACAAATGAATTCCATGTCTGAAAGGTAAATTATCTTTATTGGAATTCTGCATACCAAATCGCACAAGAATCTTGTCAATATAGGTTGCTTGAGACATTACTAACAGTCATTTATTACGATCCCGGATAATCTAAATCCCAAGTACATAACTTGCCTCTCCTAAATCTTTCATTTGGAATTGGTTAGCTAGCCAGATTTTCACGTCCGCCAATATCTTTACATCATTCCCAATTAGTAAAATATCATCAATGTATAACACAAGGAAAACCTCTTTACCATCAATGATACACTTATAGACACAAGGCTCATCAATGTTCTGCTCAAAATTACAAGACTTGATCGTAGTATCAAACCTTATATTCCAAGATCTAGATGCTTGCTTGAGCCTATAAATGAACCTCTGCAACTTGCAAACTTTTGGCTTCGGACCTTGGGTTATGAACCCCTCTGGTTGTACTGTATAGATACTCTCATCAAGATTTCCATTCAAGAATGCAGTCTTGGCGCCCATTTGTCAAATCTCATAGTCATAATATGCGGCAATGGAAAGAGGAATCCTGATAAATTTTAGCATGGCTACCGGCGAGAAAGTCTCTTCATAGTCAACTCTCTCTTTAAGCTCAACTAGGTATTTTAGACAATTCCATTTCCAATGGCCTTGTTGTTCACAATGCAAACATTTTCCTTTCGCATTGGCACCTTTAGAGCCTTTGTTGTTTTTCTTCTTCATTGGCTTTGCCTTCTAATTCTCTTTCTTTTTTTTCTTTACAGATTTAGAAGATTCGGCAACATTTTCTTCAGTATTGGACCTACGAGGACCCATCATCATGGACTCATAATTGGTGAGCTCATTTAGAAGTTCAGTCAATGTAAAAGTCAACTTGTTCATATGACGGTTGCTTTTAAACTGCAGGAAACTCTTCGGAAGTGTTTCCATGATCATTGTCACCTAGCTTTTCACATTGATATGTGCCACATGGGTTTCAGCTCTATTTAGATGAGACATCATCCTTAACACATAGTCTCAGTCTGATGTACCTTCATTCATCCTAGCGGTCAATATAGAGGCAATAGCCTCATGTTGTGCCCGCTCCGAAGGCTGCCCAAACATGTTATGTAAAGACTGCATAATCAATGATGATGTCACCATAGACTGATGTTGTGCAGCGAGAACCTCAGACATGGATGCTATCAAATAGCTATGAGCTTTCTCATCGGCCTTAATCTAGTTATTATAGGCATTACATGCAGCTCTCCAGCATTAGGTGCTGGCTCAGGAGGACATTCCTATATTAGGACAAATTTAAGGTCTTCGCAGACCAAAATAACATTCATGTCACTTTTCCGTTTAACGTAATTTTCCCCGGTTAATTTTTCTTGTTGTTTGAGAATTGAGATAATTGCAGATGCCATGGCTGAAAAAATAATAAACGCACATTCAATATTCATTCCTCGCATATTAAAATTATCAAATATTTAGGCATAAAATTAAACATTATGCATGATCAATGTATAATGAATTAGAAACCTAAAAAAATTAATGTGCCACGATTATCTAGTATCCCTCAAATAAGTGACGCCATAAGGTAGGTCAAGTATTCGTATGATAGATTGAGACATTCTAAATTGATTAATATATCTGAAATAACTCTTATTCCTATATCAATCAACTACCGTCATTTTGATCAAGGAAACTTTGATTAACAACTTAACCATTCCTTTGTGAGTGTGACCCATTATTTCAGAACCCTAGGAATTAACTAGTGAAGTGATGTCGTAGGGTAGGTCAAATAACCAGATACATTTAGAGTCTCTATCATCACAGAATCCAAACCTGATATTGACCCAAAATGGACACCATCTGTAGGGGGACGAAAAAAAAGCCGTCTCGAGGTGCCTTTTGAATCTCACGTTTCTGGATAACAATGGAGATCACGAGATATATTGTGGTATACCCCTCTCCCACTCACTATTTTCAAGTTTAAGGTTTCTATCACACTAGTTTCTAATGTATTAAGATTATGCTCGGCTAATAACATATCTTTATTAATACTAGTGGATTATTAGTGATCTAACCAATTTTAACTCTTAAAATATTATTCACTAATTCTGATTAGTCTATACTAACCATTTACTGAATTAAACTAATTTAATAAAGTTGCTATAGTGATCTAATCAATTCAACTATTAAAGAATTAGTTCATTAATAGGTTTTAAAATATAGAATTCAACGAACAGACCAAATGTCATTAAACCATTTAATTGATAAAAGCACATTATTTATTCCAAAGATACGTTATATTGTATCCCGAGTGCAAACCATATTACCGTCCATTCAGAATCGGCTATAGAATTTACGTCTGGATTTCCATCCGATATACCAAGGAAAATAATGTACTCATAAGGCCCATTTGTATTAAAACTTGAAATTCTTCGTCATAAGTCCTTCGCGGCATCGGCTCTTCCAAGTTACAAATAAGGTTACGTAATGGACTTATTACAAAGGAAATGAACTTACAACACTTGAAAGAATATGACCTTATGGTCTTACATTCCCAATACTAAAAATAAGAGCTAGAAAATTAATGATCAACGCAATACATTCATCACATGAATCAAAAGTAAACATTCATCACATGAACATTAAATCCATTCATCTCATGAATCTAATTATGCCTACTCATCACAACATGCATTTTAATAATCTATATCTCATATAAAATATTAAAACTAAAAACATAAAGGAAAAGGGTTAAGAACACTTTTCAACCTTAAGCTCCTGATGCCAATTGTAGGAAACGACTTTCCTTAGCGCATCAGAAGTTGCTAATGTGGGCACCGGCTTCAGTATGGACCTTTAAGATTTTCTTTGCCTTCTCTCTTTGTTGTTGCCGAATTCTTCCAACCCTTGCAGAACAGATTTTACTCATTTGATGTAGATGATTTCCTTTGATGTCCAATACTTGGATCAACCACCCGATCTTCCGAACTATGATTCGAAACTAACAAACCAAAGTGTGGGCTTCACTCACAAAGATCAACTCTAAACTTTTTAGAGAATTATAAAATCAAACTCTAAACAATTTATAGTATGAAGATGTCACAAATGTGTTTGGCTTTTTGAATTTTCCTTCAAACACTCTCACAACAATTTTGAATATTTGAACTCTCTCTTTTTTCTCTACTTTGCACTTGTGTGAATGAATGAAAATGGTAACTCTTTCAAGAGAAGAGAGATAATAGAGATTATATTCTTTTACACAAGCCAACTAACTTTGTCATTAAGCATCTAATGCTTTCTTGCAATGGCAAACACATTAATGTGAATGTCATACCAAAGCATAAGAAATATTAAGCTAAAGAAATAGACTTTGTCATTAAGCATCTAATATTTTCTTATAATGACAAACACATTAATTTGAAGGCCATATCAAAGAATAAAAATTATTTAGCTAATGACAAAGCCATTGATTATCTCATAATCAAAGAATTCTAGAAAACATTAAGTTAAACTAATTTAACATAGTTTTCATTTGTGACAAAAATATTATTAATCTCATTAATAATATATAAATATAATGTGAGCATATTATTAGACAATCTAATTATATTAGGTTTGGTATAGTTAATCGAGCTAGCACGGGGACCAAATGGACATACGGTTCCTAGCTCCAATAATCCCGAAATATTAATTAAACTCTTTAATTAAATATTACGAATTATTAACTCTACATTATTCCACTAAAAACCCGAAGTTGAACCCTCATTACCGTAGATGCAAAAATAAGCCGAATAACTTTGGTGTCCATTGATATAGTCATTACATATGGATATAACCCTTCACTAATATCTCATAAATAGAGCCGGGTCATAAGTCAGTTAAACTCCTCTAAATATTTTGTCTCTTAAGAACCATTGATTCTATAATGAATAAATAATTCATAACAATTATGAATATAAAACTTTATATTCGTAATAGAAGAGTTGAGCGCTCATATTGTTAAAGTCTCGAATCAATTCTTAAAAGAGATATTCTTATGCTTCTCTTAAGAAAGAGTGAATTCCATATCTGTGTAAAATAGTCCAAGCTACATACCAAACAATATCCCCAAAATACGTAGTTGTTGGCCGAGAATGCAATACCGACCTCACCATAGTAAATCAAAGGACATAGCCTACCATAAAGGAGTTCGTAGTACATTCAGGATTAAGATTAAATCCATATATGACCATTTAGTAGATAAAATGAATTTCTTCAGTTAACGGATATTATAAGAAATTCATGTTTTTCCGAGTCCAGTTCTATATGATCTCATCATACAAGGTGCCTCCATTCCCATGTCACTACAGGAACGATCCCGGATCAAGGTCATCATATAATTATATAATGGACCGTAGCTATAGATAAACCACAAACAAAGTACCCTATTTGTTTGCTCTCTATGGGCTATTTAGATTACTAACTTCAAACTGAAATCCTCTCGTGCATCAAACATACACTAAGTCTGAAAATACAAGAGTAATCAAGGTAAACAAGACAATTGGACAATATGCGATATAGTAAATAAGACAATCGGACAATATGCGATATAAATCAAACAACTTTGATAAATAAATAATGCATTTATTATTATTACAATAATCAATTCCGTTTATAACATATAAAGCTATAGGGTAAATATCCCAACAACATGTCCCTGAAACTAGGGTCTAGGGAATTATGTATCGCCGTCCCCCTAGCCTTGAAATCTGGTGGTCTTAGGGCGTTACATATCGTCGTCCCCCAAGCCACAATCTAGAGCCAGGGGTGCAGATCTATGCTACCCTCCAGACTCTGAAATAGGATCTAGGGGCATATGTCATCCCTAGTCCTGAACAACATGTGCACACAATATTTGAATCCGTCAATTCTATATCTGAGTCAAGTTACATACTGAGGAAGGTTTTTCCCCTATGCCTCGAAATCATAAAACTCAAGCTTCTTAAAAACAATCTTTCTAAAATATCATCAATAGTAAAATAACTGAAATCAAACTCTGGCTAACGCCCTATGTTCTTTTAAAAGTAAGTCTTCTACTGAAAACACCCTAATTGAAATCAGTTGAAAGAAATGGTCCACTCACAGATTTTCAGATCAGACTGGCATTAATTTACTTCACCGTAGAAGTTTGTGGCTTTTGCAATGATCTATAATCGATAACTTAATTAGAATACAAGTCATGGGATATACTTTGAAACTATTGTCGTTATATGACATACTATGATTGTATCATGATATAATGCATGTATATGAGTTGATACGAGACCCTAAGGGTGGTGGCCTCTAACATCCTAGGTTTCAATTGGAAGTGTTAAATCTGATTCTGGAAATTGGTCACGCGTCGCGACACCCACTGGTTTAGACTTGAGGCAGAGCCTCGGTTTGCTCTGTGTCGTGACGCTAAGCTTTGAACGTCACGACACCCACTCAATCAGAATTAGGCAGTGAGCTTCTGTCTGATACACGTCGCGACTCTGGGGGTTTAGCGTCGCGACGCTGGTGTAATTTCAGGGCCAAACTTCAACTCTTTAATGCCATTACCAATCAATCCTCACACCTTTAAGCTAACACCAACACATAAACATTTTTCCAACTTTAATATTACTCAAAACTCATCTTATCCCAAATCCCCACCAAAACACACACTATCACCTAGTATCACTAAATCACAAAGTAATAATCCTCCAACACATCCCTACACATCAAGACTTCATACCAAGCTAATCTTATCAAGATACTTCTTACAATGCATGCTAACAACTAATCCAAAGCCAATTATGCAATTCTCATTACTAGGGTAACACAAGGTGCGAATTGGGACTTCATTTTCTTTGTCCAAAACTGAAATTAGAAGGAGGAAAAGGGAACAAAGAGCTTACTTGTCATGGGATATGCTTGGAAGCTTCGCTAATTACTCCAAAAATAGCATGAGAAGAAGAGAAAAATAAGAAAGCTTCATTAATACTCCTTCATATTTTTGGTTTGGAAAAAGGGATGAGTGAATAGTTCTCTATTTATAGAGCAAGAGCTGAATTTTGTGATGAAAAGAGTGGCCAAGATTGTGCCACATCACTCAAATATAGGTTATTCCCGAAATTACTATAGCAGACGCGGAATTCATAATTTTTGACCCATTCCTGATTCGAATTTGGAAAAATGTCCAACGTAGAAGTTATAGGTCTCGGTCTTACCTTTCCGAAGATATAAAATTCATAAAAATTAGAGTTTGTATGAAAATGTTACGGCCAAAATACCATGGGCTATCCGGAGTGGAATATCGTACAATTTCGTATTGGAATTTTTGAAGAATTTACCAATTGTTCCCAGAGTCATTTCATGAGTGTATATATGTTTGAACATAATTTATATTATGTCTCAAGTGTCCTACAATGTAACGGTAATCGAGATCATCAGATGTTACACTTATGCCAAATTTCTGAAAGATTTGTGCATCGTTAAAAGAAAACATGAAGTAAGAAAGAAAACCTTTCTAGCTGAACAGGTAAGTTCCATTCTCTCAACCAATAATGCATTAAAATACAAAGACCCTGGTTGTTCAAATATTTAATGTATTATTGGAAATCTAAAAATTTAACATGATTTGCTTGATCTTGGAGCCAATATCAATTTGCTTCTATTTTCGATTTACCAACAACTTACTATTGGCGAGTTAAAACTAACCTCAAGTACTCTTTGACTTGCCGATAGATCAGTCAAGGTACCGAAAGGAATTGTGAAAGACGTATTATTACAAGTTGTTAAATTCATATATCCTGTGGAGTTTATTATTTTGGAAATACAACCTGTAACTGACCGTTATAAATTGTAGGAATGGAATCATAAATTTGTCATTTGGCAATATGACTTTGAAGCTTAATGTTTTCAACATGTGTAAACAACCATACGATGAGGAGAGTGAAAACGAGAGCATGGAACTAATTGAACCAATTAGGTAGGAATATATTCATGGGAGTTTATCTGATCCTATGGAAATGTGTATAGCTAATTTTCTTGAATCAAGTACGCAATTAGATTCGAATATTCCTAATGAACTTTTACTTGATCCTACACAGGTAATGGAAGACGCTGGAAATAAGAAAATTTTTAAAGAACTAGGAACTCTTGAAGACGAGAAAAATAAGGAATCACCCAAAATTGGAATTAAAGACTTTTCCAGAAGGATTAAAGTATGATTTTCTTGGAGATGAACAAACTCCCCATGTGGTAATTTCTTCATCTCTCACAAGCGATCAAAATGTAAGTTATTTGTTTTGAAAGAACATAGACAAGGAATTGGATGGATTTTAAAAGATATAAAGGAAATTAATCCTTTAAATTACATATGCATAATATATTTAAACGATAATGCCAGGACATATCGACCACCTAAAAAAGGGTTAAACCCATACATGAAAAATATGGTTAAAATAGGAGTCCTTAAATTTCTTGATTCATTAATCTCTTACATACCTAGTTTGGAGAAAAGCATCTATGCTAAGAAACGAAGAGCTGAATGATGTCTAATAATCCCAAAGAAAAAAATCAACCCATTAGAGATGGCTTGAGTAAGGAGTCATTAGATAATATATCATTGACTCTTGAGATGTATCCTAATGGATTTGATAAACTTATTCAGGATTTTTATATATAATTTCAAAAAGAAAGACAACAATACAGTCTCGGGAATCTGACTTTAAAAGACAGTGTTGGTCAATTTATAAGAAAATTGGATGGGAAGCATATCCCCGACCCATAGAAGGCATTTAAGCCGTTACTGGACGTAAAATCAGAGGAATATGTGAGCCACAATCACAACTATCAGTTATCATTTACTGTTTTGATTTCTTTTATTGTTTTAATATGTAATATTTCTTTTTAGTATTGTAGATTTAGTTGTCAATTCCATACTAACCAGGTGATGTTTTCAAAACTCTACTTCTTTTTATTCAGACATTGGGGACGATTTCTCAATTTGGTTGGGGAGGGATAGTTGACTAGATAGTTTTCATTTTAATATTTTATTGTTGTGTTTTTCTTTAAAAAAATATTTTCATTTTTGTGTTGTTGTTTAATGTAAAAAAAAGAAGTTTTTTTTTATGTTATTTTTGCTTTGTTATTATTTTATGTGTAAAAAAAAACTACACATAAACCAACAATAAATTTTTAACTAACCAAGTGAAATTGTTGTTTAGAGATGGCAGTGTAAGGAGTTTTCGCTCCCGAGATGCATCTCAATGTTTCGTAACAATTTATTTTTATTCACTTCTTTTTGAATCATTTAAATTTGTGAATTCTCCATAATATTAATTAAATTTTATCTTCATATGCTCATTTGACAAGTATTATCAACATACACGGTAACATATGATCGTGGGTTGTAAGTAAAAATTTTGTAATATTCGGTTCTCTAGTTTGTTGGAGGTAGCACCTAACCATGCTTTTACTTAATAACCAGACATCTTCCACTCAGTAAACAGTGATTGTTTGCGTAAAACGGTAGAGCTTGAGTTAGTTTAAAAAAATGATAATAATAATAATCAAGCTTTTACTTAGTAACCGGACATCTTGCCTTAGTAAGCAGTGATTGTTCGCGTAAAATGGTAGATCTTGAGTTTGTAAAAAAAATGTGTGAATAAGTTTTATTTCGTACCTCTCTAACTCGAGCAATTAAGTCAGGATGGCTGTTTTAACACTTAGTGTCCTGAGGCCAACTGATCTGGGAGTCACTGGCCCAAAGCTTGTTACATGGGTTAAAGGGAAAGCTTAAGGATATCAGACACTTCTTCTTCTTAACATATGAGATCTGATCAATTAGGTCTGAAGGGGTGTCTTAACACCTATGCCCTAAAGCTAACTGGTTTGAGAGTCACTGGCCCAAAGCTCGTTACAAGGATTGAAGATGTATTATTATTTTTTTAAAAAAATATTTTTGTATTTATAAATAAACTCCCATTGCCAGAAAAGTGTGAACTATAATATAATTTTAGGATAAAATATTACTGTCTTTTCAACAAGACCTGCGAATATTGTAGGCACAATGAATTATTTGATACTTTATTTTATGTGTGTATGGAAAAATGGTAAAAAGTTCATAAGAATTTACTTATTTGATTATTTAGAATGATGTTTAAAACGATAATTATCAACTTGGATAAGGATTTTTCTATTTAGTTTTCGCTTAAATTACTAAGGACTAGTAATAATTGATGAACACTAAAAGGTACACATTTATTAAAAAACAATTAATCATTTTACACTTGTAGTTTCATTAATCCCCTTAATTTAGCACATTTGTGAAATATTAATTAAATTTTTATTTTATATATTTTTATTGTGATTTTTTTTATTTCTTATGTAGGTGAAATAATACTTTGGATTTTGGAGGCTAAAAACTTAAAAGGGCGATCTAACATTGTACAATTTCGAAAATTCTAACATTGAATAATTTTTGTATTTTGGCCCTTACGTTTTACCTAGATATCGGATTGAGGCGATTCTAGTTTCAGATGAAAACAGACTCAATTATATACAACTTTGATGTTTACAAGATTTTCTAGTTCTGAAGTTTCAAGGCCGAAACTATTGAAAATGCTAAAGTATGTTATATGTAATTATTAAAAATATAAAAAAAAAGCAAAAGACCAAAAAAAACAAAAAACAAAAGTAAAACACAAAAAAATCAAAAACAACAAAATATATAAATTGTCAATCTCTTCCCAAATCTTACAATTTGCAAGACTTAAAAACTTCCAAATTGTAAGGCAAGGGGTGTTGAACACCTCTATAAATAGAGGTGTTCGGCGTCTCATTTTCGTTAGCAATTTCCACAGGTCTCTTTGAGACTTTGTGGGATGAGCTCTTATGTGTAATTTTTTTTTCTTTTGTAATTTTTTTTACTTTTGATTAATAAAATTGGAGCGTTTTTATTATATATTTTTATGCTAATTTTTATTAAGTTTTGGGATAAAGGTGAAAACTGTGGTATGAAAATTAGGTGATTTTTATTTTTTTATATTTTATAAATTGTGATATTTCCCCAATAAAAATTCATACTATTTCCATTTTATGTAGGACTCTTGACTACTTGTAGACAAGTCCCCGATTAGCACATATAATACTTGAATCCCATAAAGAGAGAGAGTGGATTATTAAAGATATGGATTAATTAATAGACAATACGGTACCGGCCTATATGTCTGGGGGTAATATTTGCATAATGAGTACATAACTGGACTGTTTATAGACATAATGTCCTGATAGAAGGCGGAAAAATATATCCAATATTTACCGCCCCTTTAACTTAATTATGTTAATTTAATTTCTCGGGTTGATGAACGTTTTTGATGTGTTTTAGTTATGTTTGCAGATAAAATATATCGGGTCTCAATAAAATCATTAGGATGAAATTGTTGGAAATTCTAATCCATGTCCCAAGATCAAAAGAGCAAACAAAACATATAAATGAATGAACAATATTGAAGTATGGCGGAATCATACTCACAAAGATCGGAATGCGGATGCGTTGATGAAACAAAAATTTCTCCTTTGTGCAGTGAGGGTTTCGGCCAAACAGAAAAGAGAAGCTCCAAGCAATTTTTGATCCTTCCAAGCTCTAAGATTAGTTTCCCATAACACCTTTGTATGATCCCTTGATGGTGCTAGCCTTGTGTGTGATTTATGTTCCAAACAACACAAATTCTTCAAGTTTTTGCAACAAAAACAGAAAAGTGGAGAGGGCTGTGAGAGCTCACAGTTTCGGTCATGAGAGAAGAGGAGAGAGTGTATGATTTTTGTTACAAAAATCAATTTATATTTATGCCATAATATTTATTAAATTAATAATAAACTTATGACACAAATCATGCAATGGCTTAGAGTGTCAAACACTCAAACTCCATGCAAAACCATTGAGTGTATTGTACACTATCACCATGCAATGTATTAACAATTAAATAATGCAAAAATGACATGTGTCATGTGGGCCCCACACAACCCAAATGAAAGTGGGCCCACGCGTACTCACGCGTTCGGGTTCGATATTTCCGAAATACCGAACTTTCGTCGCGACGTTAATTAAATCGAATTTAAATAAATAATTGCTCCTAGCGAAATTATTATTTACGTCGCTAACGAATTAATTCTAAATTAACTCGTTTGCCCGAATTAAAATCTAATTTTAATTTCGCGTCGAAATCGAATTTCGATTATTATATCGAATATAATAATTTTACGATTAATTCCAAATTAATCGTTCTCTCTCTATGTATAGTACTTTATCCAAGATAAAGTCTCTCCGTAATTAATCCAAGATTAATCGAGTTTGAATCATACGTCATTGGTGAATCTTCGGGAAGCGACCCAAGAGATCTCTGGATATGTTGGCAGTAAATACGGCCGTCAGATTATCCGAACACGTACGTACCAAGTACTACGTTTTTACCGATTTACAAGACAAGGTTAGCCTCTAGCAAAACGCCATGCCTACCCAATTCTCCAGAAATATTCTTATTGGAATATAAGATCTATAACAGGCGTAGTATACCGTAGTATAGTGTATACTGATCCAGTATCGGATGATCACATGTAAGGCCTGGGGCTGGAGATGTGTCTGCCCCGTACGATACATATATCGGACATCAAGCAACTAGTCTCTTTGAATCGGATAATCCTGACCTTGTCATATTATCCCGATGGTTGCAACCATTATAGAGTACTAGTTCTGTATCCTGCGCGATCATCATCTCCATATGTCTGAAGTGATACTTCCGTCTTGACATCACACCCAATACACTACGATTCCCGATAAACCTAGAAGAGGTGTACACAGAACCTGTTAAAGCCCTGGACGACCAAACTAAAGTCTACCGATTGTCGCAAGTACTAGCGATGCAAGTCTCAGGTTAAGACCATATGCACCTACCCTGAAGCGGACTCCCATAGACACGCAGACATACTACCAATGGGATTCCGCGGGGTCTATCCAGAGCGAAGCTGTTTTCCGTACCATCGGTAAAACACAACCTCCTACCGCACTTGCATAAGTATCCAATACTCAAATATATGAGAACTATGCTGTTGTGCCCTCACAACACGCACAAGTGCAGTACTAGTCTATTCCGCATTATCGATGTCCAATCTCGATAATACTACGACTAGGGATATTTAATGATTAAACCTTTATGGATTGATACTGTCTCATATCATCTCAATCCGGAATTAATCATAGGGACTTTTACCATTTATATATCAAAGTAAATAAATTACAAAACGGTAAAAGGCAATTTCATTACTACATAGTTAATTTTGTACAATAATACAATATCATTTACAAAATAGTGACGCTATGGGTCATTACTGTCTAACAATCTCCCACTTGGCCTATAGCCAGTCACTCAAGCATCTAATACCTGAACTATGTACATGTCGCTCAAACTTTTCCCGAGGAATAGCCTTCGTCAGCGGATCTGCAATATTATCCTCTGATGCGATCTTTTCGATCTTCACATCGCCACGATGTATGATCTCTCGAATCAGATGGAATCGTCGAAGAACATGTTTGGATCGTTGATGAGACCTTGGTTCCTTAGCCTGTGCTATAGCCCCGCTATTGTCACAATACAATGGAACGGGCTCAGCTGCTAACGGAACTACTCCTAATCCAATTAGGAATTTACGGATCCAAACTGCCTCTTTTGCTGCTTCAGCTGCTGCAATGTACTCCGCTTCAGTTGTTGAATCGGCAACAGTATCTTGCTTGGAAGATTTCCAGCTCACTGCTCCGTTATTCAAACAAAATATGTACCCAGATTGCGACTTAAAGTCGTCTCTGTCGGTTTGGAAACTTGCATCGGTATACCCAGATACCTCAAGTTCTCCATCTCCATAGATTAAGAAAGCATCCTTAGTTCTGTTAAGATACTTAAGGATACTCTTAACCGCCATCCAGTGATCTTTACCTGGATCGGCCTGATATCGACTGCACATGCTCAAAGCATGGGACACATCAGGTCGTGTACATATCATGGCATACATGATCGATCCGACTGCCGAGGCGAACGGAGTCCGACTCATGTTGTCTCTCTCATCTTGTGTTTTAGGACACATGTCCCTAGATAGATAGACGCCATGTGATATTGGTAACAGTCCCCTCTTGGACTGATCCATGTTGAATCTCTTCAACACTTTATCAATATATGTACTCTGGGAGAGTCCAAGTAGCTTTCTAGATCTATCCCGGTAGATCTTTATTCCTAGAATAAAAGCTGCCCCTCCCAGATCTTTCATGGAGAATTTCAATGAAAGCCAAGCTTTCACCGACGTTAACATGGGAATGTCATTGCCGATAAGCAATACATCGTCGACATAAAGGACAATAAAAGTCAGTGCACTCCCACTAACCTTCTTATATACACAAGGATCATCTTCGTTTTGAATGAAATCATATTCTTTTATGATCTCATCAAAACGCTGGTTCCACGACCGCGATGCTTGCTTCAGTCCATAAATGGACCGATTTAACTTACAAACCTTGTTTGCAAGTCTAGGTGCGATAAAACCGTCAGGCTGTTGCATATAAACATCCTCCGAAAGGTTTCCGTTAAGGAAAGCGGTTTTAACGTCCATCTGCCATATTTCATAATCGTAATATGCAGCTATTGCAAGCATTATCCGAATGGATTTAATCATGGCAACGGGTGAGAAGGTTTCGTCATAATCAACTCCAAGTCGTTGACGATATCCCTTCGCTACAAGCCTAGCTTTGTACGTTTGTACGTTGCCATCCATGTCAGTCTTCTTCTTGAAGACCCATTTGCATCCAATAGGCTTTACGCCTTCTGGTGCATCAACCAGTGTCCAAACTTGGTTGGTATACATGGAATCCATTTCGGCCTTCATGGCTTCTTGCCATAAAGCGGATTCGATACCTTGTATCGCTTCCTCATACGTAGCCGGTTCATTATCCTCAATAAGATTAATATCTACATGAGGTGAGATCAGGAATCCATACCTCTCAGGTATTACCCTGACTCTCTCCGACCTACGCGGTCCTTGTGTATTTGAAGATTGTGGTTCAGTCTCATCCCAGATGGACTGTTCATGTTCCGTTGATAATTCATTGCCAAGAACAGTATCACTACGACTTTCATCGAGTTCTACTTTCTTCCCACTAAACACTGCATTTAGGAATTCCTTCTCAAGGAAAACCGCATGTAGAGCAACAAATACTTTGTTCTCTTGTGGGTGATAGAAGTAATATCCTTTGGTTTCCCTAGGATATCCAACGAATAGGCATTTATCTGATTTGGGTTCAAGTTTGGTACCTTCCAAACGTTTAACGTATGCCCAGCAACCCCAAATCTTCAGGAATGAGAAACCCGGTTTCTTACCTGTCCATATCTCATATGGTGTCTGTTCAACAGACTTTGACGGAACCTTATTCAAAATAAGAACTGCACTGTTTAATGCATATCCCCAGAAGGAAATTGGCAGCTCAGTGCGACTCATCATCGACCTTACCATGTCCAACAAGGTACGGTTTCTCCGTTCGGACACACCATTTAATTGTGGTGTTCCAGGAGGAGTCCACTGTGAAAGAATACCATATTCTTTCAGGTAATCTTGAAACTCATTACTTAAGTATTCGCCACCACGGTCCGACCGTAATGTCTTAATACTCTTGCCTGTTTGTTTTTCAACTTCGTGTCGAAACTCTTTGAATTTCTCAAAAGTTTCCGACTTGTGCGTCATTAGATACACATAACCGTAACGTGATGCATCATCGGTAAAGGTTACGAAGTATCGATATCCACCTCTAGCCTGGCTAGACATGGGCCCACAAACGTCACTATGAACGAGGGCTAACAGTTCAGTGGCACGTTCACCTTTACCGCTAAAAGGTGATTTAGGCATTTTGCCTAATAAGCAAGATTCGCAGACGTCATATGAATTTGGATCAAATCCGTCCAAGTACCCACTCTTCGAAAGTGTGGATATGCGAGTCTTGTTAATGTGTCCCAGACGACAATGCCACATATAAGTTTCATCATTTGGATCACTCTTTTTAAGCCTTTTGTTTGTTAATTTATATGTAGGAGATTCATTTATATTCAAAATATAAAGACCATTATTTGCAACTGCAGTGCATATTTCTGCATCATTTTTATATAAATAACACCCAGTGTTTCTAAATACAAAAGTGTACCCATTTCGGGTTAACAAAGATACAGATATAATATTCCTAGTCAAACTAGGTACATAATAACAGTCATTTAGTTTAAGTACATGCCCCGAGGGCAGTTCTAATACAAAAGTGCCCACGGCCAAAACAGCAACAGGAGTTCCGTTTCCAACTCGTAGATCAATCTCCCCTGAAGCCAGAGTCCTGCTGTTCTGCAGATCCTGCACATCAGTACATATATGAGAACCACAACCAGAATCAAAAATCCAATTTTTAAAACTAGAAGTAGCCATGTTTATTTCAATAACAAACATACCAGAGGTCGGTGCCTTGCCCGCCTTGATCTCCCTTCTGATCGCCTTGTTCATGCGGCAGTCACGCTTCCAGTGACCTCTTTTGCCGCAGTTAAGGCATATGTCTTGTGACTTGTTCCTCGGCTTCCCAGAAGCCATCGGCATCTTGGCCTTGCCCTTGTTCTTACGCTTCTTCTTTTTCACCCCTCCAGTTGCCTTGGGCCCAGCCCTTGACGTCTGAGAGGTCGATGCAAAGTGCGCCTCGCGCTTGTTGCCTTTAAGAAGCTCTTTCTCTGACTCCTTAAGAATGGACAATAGCTCTCCAAGAGTATCGTCCGTATCCATCAACTTGTAGTTGATGATAATCTGCTTCCAAGTATCGGGAAGTGACTGTAAAAGCATGTCTACAGTCAGCTCAGCCTCCAAGACTATTCCCATCTTGGCCAGCTCATCAATGTCAGCTATCATTTGAGTCCCGTGGGCCTCAACTGAAGCGCCATCAGTCATACGGGAGCGAAAGAGTTTCTTCACCAACTCATACCTCTCCATCCGCTTATTAGTGCGGTGAAGATCCTTTAGTCTAGCCATCATATTATAAGGATCCAAGTCCCTATTCTGGCGACGAAAGTGTTGAGTCATGGAAGCAAGCATGATCGACTGAGTTGTATCACAATCATCGCTATGAGTTCTCCATAACTCCAGCTCAAGTGGCTCAGTGGGCCTCGGCCCGAGAGGTCTCTGTATGGTGTACAACAGCCTCTCTGCCCCAAGGACTATCCTCAGGTTCATTTCCCAGTCAGCAAAGTTCGTGCCCTTAAATACATTATCACCCATGATTATGTCTCGGACATTTCCTTTGTTTGCCATCTTAACTACGATAGTCCAACTATCTAGTTAACGATATATGGGTACAGTCAAACTGTTACAAGAAAAATAACATTTTATTAGTCCAACTAATGTTAAAATATTGACGAAATAAATTTTGTAAGCGCGTAAAGCTAAGTATCTGAATGAAATTGCAAATTCAATACTAGCCTCCCACTATTTTCTACAAGTCTCTAACCCTCTGTCGAGTACTCGGGAAATCCAATTTCCTAGTGGGCTAGGATCCCGTTAAATAACACACAACCTTGACTTTGGCCAACAAGTTGTATGATATTTAACTAGGTAGATCTCGAAGATCAATTGGATCCCATCCAATTCCTAGATCCGGTAGGTGGACATCCAAGTCCGAAACATATATATCTAATACATATGTCAATGTATCCAATACATTTTCCTAACCATTTCCTCTGAATCAACTAAGTCTTGGCTTTGGCACAACAAACTTAATGATTCCAGTTAAGCGGGAGGAAGTGATCTTGACTTTGGCCAACAAATCACAACTTGGACAAGACACCGATATGGAACAAAACTCTCATGATTCAAACACATCCTCAATTGACAAAGGTCTTGACTTTGGCCAACAAACCAATGCCAATTTCGGATCTTGAGAAAGAATCACTCAACGGAAGGAAAATCGCTTAATATTGTTTGAGGGATTTTCGTGTAATTGGCAACCAATTAATTTATCTTTGTTAGGTCTCATCATCATACACCCTTAAGCATGCTTCTAAAACATCATAAAGCGCGTAAAGTAAAGTAATAGCGATATACGGATGGATATGAACAACAACTTGTTCCTAGAACAAATCACTCCTTTCCTCTCCCCGCTAGAACTATTCTACTCTTACCCAATTACATAATACAATAAGAGAAACCTCATTTACATTGAGGGGAATTAGGTGAGAAGAGAATACAAAGAGACAATAAGAGAAAGGCTGGACACGCAGGTCCAATTTATAAATTCTAAATTTACAATAATTTCTAAAATTACCCTTCCCTTCTAATATCCATCCGATATACACTATTCATACATTACATCCACATTCATTCATTCAAGGCATGTTATACAACCAATCAAATCCAATTAATTAGTCTTTAATTAGGTGACAATACAATGTTCAAACAATTGTTTGCATTTGCGCGAGTCCAACTCAATTTGAGAATAAATACTTATAGTATGAATTCACGAATTATATCGAACTACTCGTCAAATCCAATTTAAGTCGTATTCAATACTAATCCTTATATTTAATTCCAAATTAAATATTTACACTTTTATTGTGCTTTTATGACTTAGATTCCAAATCTAATTCTATCGGGTCTCAAAGCCCAATCAACATCCAATGTCCGTTTAATTAAAGTCCGATGGGCTTTCAATTGATTTCATTAGGCTTGGGCCTTGGTCAATGTGGGTCAAACCCAATTTCCAAGCCCAATAAGGAATCACCCTCATTTGCCATAAAAATCAATATCAAGCCCATAAGGCCCAATTAAACATAAAAGCCCATTTATTACATTTGGACTTAATGGAGTGATTTAGGCCCATTTTGGATCCAATCCAATTTGCCCAAACCTACTTGGTCCAACCAAGCCCATTATGTCCAAATATAATAGTTTTAGGCCCAATTCAAAATTAAGCCCAATTAATCAAATTTTAAAATTCCAAATTTTATAACTTAATTAATTAAAGTGTAATGTCATGATTAATCCTTTAAATCAATATTTCCAAAATATCAAATTAATCCATTAATCATATTTTTATCTTAAATACATGTCCAACATTATTTAATCAAAAAATCAAGTCCCTAAATCTTCTTCCATGCATTCGGCCAAGGTGATGAAAAATACCGATTTCGTTTTCAATCCAATCGAATCACAAATCGTCATTTTATGTTCGTTTAAAGTCATCCAATGATCTTATAAACAACAAATCATCATCTCCATGGTCTAGGTAGTATTCGGCCAAGCCTCTCCAAGAGGGGAAAAATTAATCCAATTTATTTTCATGAAATTGATAATGTATAACATAATGTAACATACATTTAAGCATACTTAATCAATCAAAATCATCAAATCATGCTTCAATCAATTTTGCCCAAATATTACCCTAATATATTTTCATGCTCTTTAAGCTCAATGATACCATTGTTGGAAATTCTAATCCATGTCCCAAGATCAAAAGAGCAAACAAAACATATAAATGAATGAACAATATTGAAGTATGGCGGAATCATACTCACAAAGATCGGAATGCGGATGCGTTGATGAAACAAAAATTTTCTCCTTTGTGCAGTGAGGGTTTCGGCCAAACAGAAAAGAGAAGCTCCAAGCAATTTTGATCCTTCCAAGCTCTAAGATTAGTTTCCCATAACACCTTTGTATGATCCCTTGATGGTGCTAGCCTTGTGTGTGATTTTATGTTCCAAACAAACACAAATTCTTCAAGTTTTTGCAACAAAAACAGAAAAGTGGAGAGGGCTGTGAGAGCTCACAGTTTCGGTCATGAGAGAATAGGAGAGAGTGTTATGATTTTGTTACAAAAATCAATTTATATTTATGCCATAATATTTATTAAATTAATAATAAACTTATGACACAAATCATGCAATGGCTTAGAGTGTCAAACACTCAAACTCCATGCAAAACCATTGAGTGTATTGTACACTATCACCATGCAATGTATTAACAATTAAATAATGCATAAAATGACATGTGTCATGTGGGCCCCACACAACCCAAATGAAAGTGGGCCCACGCGTACTCACGCGTTCGGGTTCGATATTTCCGAAATACCGAACTTTCGTCGCGACGTTAATTAAATCGAATTTAAATAAATAATTGCGCCTAGCGAAATTATTATTTACGTCGCTAACGAATTAATTCTAAATTAACTCGTTTGCCCGAATTAAAATCTAATTTTAATTTCGCGTCGAAATCGAATTTCGATTATTATATCGAATATAATTTTTACGATTAATTCCAAATTAATCGTTCTCTCTCTATGTATAGTACTTTATCCAAGATAAAGTCTCTCCGTAATTAATCCAAGATTAATCGAGTTTGAATCATACGTCATTGGTGAATCTTCGGGAAGCGACCCAAGAGATCTCTGGATATGTTGGCAGTAAATACGGCCGTCAGATATCCGAACACGTACGTACCAAGTACTACGTTTTTACCGATTTACAAGACAAGGTTAGCCTCTAGCAAAACGCCATGCCTACCCAATTCTCCAGAGAATATTCTTATTGGAATATAAGATCTATAACAGGCGTAGTATACCGTAGTATAGTGTATACTGATCCAGTATCGGATGATCACATGTAAGGCCTGGGGCTGGAGATGTGTCTGCCCCGTACGATACATATATCGGACATCAAGCAACTAGTCTCTTTGAATCGGATAATCCTGACCTTGTCATATTATCCCGATGGTTGCAACCATTATAGAGTACTAGTTCTGTATCCTGCGCGATCATCATCTCCATATGTCTGAAGTGATACTTCCGTCTTGACATCACACCCAATACACTACGATTCCCGATAAACCTAGAAGAGGTGTACACAGAACCTGTTAAAGCCCTGGACGACCAAAACTAAAGTCTACCGATTGTCGCAAGTACTAGCGATGCAAGTCTCAGGTTAAGACCATATGCACCTACCCTGAAGCGGACTCCCATAGACACGCAGACATACTACCAATGGGATTCCGCGGGGTCTATCCAGAGCGAAGCTGTTTTCCGTACCATCGGTAAAACACAACCTCCTACCGCACTACTTGCATAAGTATCCAATACTCAAATATATGAGAACTATGCTGTTGTGCCCTCACAACACGCACAAGTGCAGTACTAGTCTATTCCGCATTATCGATGTCCAATCTCGATAATACTACGACTAGGGATATTTAATGATTAAACCTTTATGGATTGATACTGTCTCATATCATCTCAATCCGGAATTAATCATAGGGACTTTTACCATTTATATATCAAAGTAAATAAATTACAAAACGGTAAAAGGCAATTTCATTACTACATAGTTAATTTTGTACAATAATACAATATCATTTACAAAATAGTGACGCTATGGGTCATTACTGTCTAACAGAAATATGGGTCAAATAAGGGCAATTATTGGACTTGATATTTTTAATTTTGGAGATTGGAAAAGTTAAAGAGGGCGTTTGACGAAGTGCAGTTTGGAAATTCTGTTGTTGCGCATCTGTCGTATTTTGAGCATAAAAACTTGTCACCAGATTTGGGATTGAGCTGAGTTAAGTTCCACTTAAGAAGACCAAAGATCTACAACTTTAAAGAGAAATTGATTTTCAAATTCCGATGATTTCAATGACATGAATTGATGAACCATCTAGAAGTGTGGTGGAGTGTAAGTATGAAAGTCATTATCATTCAGGTTTGAAAGCAAAATAGTAATTAATAAATAATTAATAAATTATCAATCACAACCAACCAGATAAGCATTAGTGGAGCAATGAATGGATTTGGTGAGTAATTGTGGAGAAATTAATAATGGATTGGTGAAGAATTGATTGGATGTTTGGATGGTGGCAAAATTTTGCCTATAAATCCAAAGCCATTTCATTTGTAATATTCATACTTTCTTCTTGTGAAATTCTTAATGAATAAAAAGAAGATTGTATCTAGTTTGTTTTATTTTTTTAGTTTTCAGTAATTAATTTTCAGTTGCGTACTTTCTTTTCTTTACTGTTTCAGTTTTTACTTTCCGCAATTTACTTTTACGCACAACACTTTCTTTTCTTTACTTTTTCAGTTTTTATTGTTTCAAGCAAATGAGGAGTATTCCCCTTGCTGGGGTGAAAGGTAAAGCTTTTTCTTATTACTTTTAGATAATCTCCCTTAATTATAATATATAAACTAGTTAAAACCTGACTTAACGAGGATACCGCCATATTGGTCGGTTGGTATTATTTAAATTGGTTTTACCTGACTAAACTGGATACCGCCTGATTGGTCGGTTGGTATTAATTATTAATTTGACTTAATCTATAGACCGCCTATATGGCTGGTTGGTACACTACAAGAAAAAAGGCTTTTACTGATACTAAATTAGTGTCAGTAAAGGGTTTTACTGACACTATATAAATGTGTCAGTGTTGCCGCAGCCAGAAATCACTGACACTAGTTTCTAGTGTCAGTGATTCTTAGTGTCAGTAAACGTTAATACTGTAGTATCAGAAAATTATTGACACTATGGTATCAGTAATCTCTCACACTATTTTAGTGTCAGTAAATTATTGACACTATATCATCAGTATTTAGTGATACTATAGTGTCAGTAAATTTTGTTACTGCAGTATCAGTATATCGCATATATTTGATTTTTAGTGTCAGTAATTATTGTTACTATAGTATCAATATCCGTCAATATCTTTTAAAATTTAAAAATCGTATTATTTCACAATTATATTTCTTATTTTTTGTAATTAAATTAATCATAAAATATATATATATATATATATATATACCAACTCAATGAAATAAAAAACTAAAAAATTACATTTATATAAAATTCGCAATATAATAGATTAATCGTATTAATCAATTCAACAGTATCACATGATGAATACAAAAACTCCATAGACAATCTTTAAATTAACATATATATATTTCAAAAACTACTCTTAAAGTCCCATCAAAATGTCATGCCCCCACAGAATCTTGATTTATAACTATTGAAAAATCACTCTACATTGGAATGTAAACAACCTCTGGATGATATCTGATTCCTCCCTTCATGGGTCCTCTAGCATTGTCATGCTGAACTCTGAACCCGACAAAAGAGGCCAAGGTGCCATCATCTTTAGGTATGGTACATTCAACCTGCAATTTCATACAAAATCCATATGTCAGATCACGTCTTAGGATTCCAGCTCATGTATTCATGTCAGTCATGTCAGTTCTCGAGTCATTCATGAACCATGCATGCCGGTTTTCAGAATATGTTTTTTACGATAATCAAAGACGAATATGGCAACCTGCATCACTCACTCAGTTGATTCTATAAAAAATAAAATCACCTTGATTTCCCTGAAAGGAATAAGTAAACTTCTCTCGAGCTTAGAGTCCAATCCTAGCAGCCTTGCTGCCAGCTTAAAGTTTCTGTTGGTAGCAACTAATGCATTCATGGTTGTATTAACACTCCTGATTCCTGAACAGATTAACACCAAGTATTAGACTTCTTGGTGTGGCTCCAAGACGATGAAAGCGAATAAATTTAAACAAACTTTCTCACAGGCAAGTCAATGTCAAAGAAGATCAAATATTACACATCATAACAACTAATGATGGGCTATTCTGTCAGCAATGAATCAAGTTTAATCCAGAAACTCCTACATTAACAACTAATTTGTCAGCAGACATTTCCATGGCCACATGAAATTAACAATTTCATTAATGACATTGGATCCCATAACTTCTGTCAGCATCCTATGCTTGCTTATAAAAATTTGAGCAAGTATATCACCAAAGGTGACCCAAATGAAAGTTCAAATCTGTGCAAAGCTTAAACTAGCAGCCTTTGAATTTAACATCCTCATCATTATCATAATTCAGTTTGGCCTTTTCACCAAACTTAATTTAATGATGATGAAATTGAATTCAGAGGTGGTTGATGGATAAGATCAAGGACTAAAGAAAGTCTTCAACACTTGAAAAATATTCAAAATTTATAAACTCTCCAGTTCATCAAGTTTGTGTTGAAGATTAGCTGGGAAAGAAACAAAACTGACTGCAATGCATAATGCATTTCCTTAAGAAAGGTCTTGATGCACGCATCCTTACTCGTGTTTTTTTACAGAGAGATTGTTTCCAAAGTTGCGACGAAGCGGATAGCAAAAACTTATTAAAAAATCACTTGAGGGAGGCACTATTTGTGATGGAAAGTTATAATAAGGCAAGTCAAGACAAGAAAAGGGCCTTCAAATTAGTGCATCAATTTCTAATGAACTCAAACAAAATCAAGACCATGACCAGAAATAAATATCTCCAAGAAAATAAAAATAAAAAAACAACTTTTAAAGCACTTACCAAATATCAAAGAGGAAGCTTAGAACCCAAAACTCAGAAACTGAAACTTGATTACAGCTTCAAGAAAAGGGGCTGCAAGTACTGAACCTTATAGCCAAAACCAAAAGACACAGGAACAGAATCAGAATCCAATTCCTCAGAATCAAACAACACCTCACCAAAAAGATTATCCTAAAAAATCTCAGCCAAAAAAAGTTCTGACAAATCTTTCCATATATACAGAAACAAACCAAACTTACACAAGCATATATGCTTCTTTCAGGACCAAACTTCTTTCAGAGTTGTGAAGGAAAAATTCTGACAAATCTTTGCATATATACAGAAACAAACCAAACTTACAGAAGCATATATGCTTCTTTCTTGGCCACTACCTAAAAGAGAGATGAGCATGTGATACAAACATACATACATATGAATTGAAAAAAAAAACACAACCTGATTATGGCATTTCTAATATTTTTTGGCAAACAATTTCGAATTGCCAAAGGGAGTAGTTGTTGCATCAAAGTATGACAATCATGAGACTTGAGTCCTTGAAGCCGACAATCATCCATTGAAACAAGATTACGAAATATTAAACATGATGAGAAGCTCGCAAACCGTTATGCTGGATTTGGAAGAACAGAATACTTTGTAAATCAGTAAGGTTGTAAAATATTAAACATTAAACATTAAACAATCACCTTATCACAGCAAGTGAGCAGCTGAATTAGATTATAAACCCCACCAAAATTCTTGTCCAGAAAGCTAACCAATAAGGAAGTCAAAGGAAAACTTGGCTCCAACTGCATCTTCACAAGGGCCTCCGGTCAGCAAAAAGAATAAGAAAGAGACTAATCAGACTACAAAACATTCTAAACTCAATTTTATAGTTGAGAAAACATACCATACAAATACAATACTACACTCGTGTTTTTTTATCACATTCCTAAAGTAAACCTTTATAGACTTTATTAACATATAATTATATACTATCAAAAGAATAACAAGTGTCCAATAACAAGTGCATCTTTTCAGCATTGAGAACAGAAGTATTGAAGAACGGACTAGAGAAGTTGATGACAACAGTTTCGCACCGTAGATGAAAGCACATTCAAACTTTCCATTTTCCAAGCAAAACAAGACAATAAAAATATGTAGCAAACTGAAAAGTTATATGCACAACCTTGATTGAACAACAACTTCAAACAACAGAGAAATCCAAATTATCAGGATAAAAACTACCATCAGAAAACACACTCCAAATTTCTTTTCATTTTTTTCAGAAAGAGAATGAGTAAAGAGCACTCACCAAAGAAGTACACATTCTGAAATTTGGTTATGCAGCTAACTACCCAACTTGTCAATTCTTTATCCAACTCTTTTCCTGCAACCCCAACTCTCAAAGTCAAGTAAATTTCAACCAAAACATCTCTGCAATCACCACCCCAGCCAAGTAATTCACATCACATACTCCTTCACTAACCTCTTTTAAAGAAGTATCCAATACAAATTTATTCTTAATTTGAGGCCTTTTCTTGTATTAGGTCATTTCCATTTTAATTTAAAAGAAAGCCTAGCATGTCTAAAATCATCAATATGTAAAGTAATACCTCTTGATTGATGTCAATTCCAATCTCGTCAAGAACTTGGTTCACCAGTTCTTCAATTTCTTCCTCTTCCTCATCACCTTCCAAAGCATCATCAATTGCATCGCCCATGACCTCAGTCGTCATTTCCATCTTCTCGTTCTGCGTCTCAAATTCTTGCATAATCTTCTGCAGCGATAGGGGAAAAACCCTAAAAATAGAGATAAGGGAAAAATGACATTTTTGAATCGAAACCCAGAAAACCCAAATTGAGGCAATAGAAACAGAAGCATACCTGAAAGATGAAAAAGCTGATGAGAGCTGAGAGCTGCAGAGTTGAGAGATGAATAATGGAAAAGCAAAGCACAACAAAAATTGAAGAGCTGAAGAGCTGATCGATCGTATTTGTTATTAATTTGTTGTAAGTTGAGAGTTGAAGAACTGAGACTTGCGGCGCCTATGAGATGAAAATGAAGATTTTGATCATGAGTGTGGGGGATTTTTTCAGAAAAAGATGGGTTAATTTTTTTGAGGGTAAAACAAACGAAGAAAAAGAAATTTTGCGTGGGAAAATGAAAATTTCCCACCGAGAGGTTTTTTTTAATTTTTTTACTGATACTAAGGTATCATTAATTACTGACACTAAATTTACTGATACTCTAGTGTCAGTAATATATGCGAAAAACGTCACTTCCGCGAGGTGTTGGTTCGACTCCAGACGACTACGCGTTTTTTTTTTTTTTTTCTTACTGATACTATTGTAATAGTAATTACTGACACTAAAATCGCTGATACCATAGTGTCAGTAATTATTGATATTTAAGTGAAAAACACGGAAATAGGCCCATTTACACGTCGTTTCTGACACTTTTAGCCTAGTGTCACTAACCTTAGTGTCAGTAAAGGCCTTTTTTCTTGTAGTGTAATTATCATGCAAAGTATAATATTATATTAAGGGAATATCTAAAATAGTAGTAATAAAAGTTGATCCTCTAACCCCAGCATTTTCTTTTATTGTACTTTTACTTTATTTAATTTCAGCAATTTATTTTTCAGCAATTTACTTTTCAGTAATTTTTTTTTTATTATTTTTTTTTACTTTTTACTTTTTACTTTTTACTTTTTACTTTTTACTTTATTTACTTTCCAGCAATTTACTTAATGTCTTTTATTTTATTTAAGTTTTTACCACCTGTAAATATGTGTCGTAACTAAGCCAGTTATCTAGGGTTGTGATGATTTCAATATCACTGTTTTATAAGGGTTAGATTATAGGTTGGGTAATTTAAAGATTTATTTATTGAGTCTTAATCTTAATACTTTTTATTAACTGGCCATTAATAAAATTGATTAGGTAAACTTAAAATGAACTAGACATAGGGATTTTAAGTTTAAGACCTTAGACTCAATAGCCCACGATCTTCCTTGAGGATAGATAACCTTTAATAGATTTCCTTACAGGATAGGAATATACCTGTCGGGCGGAGGTAGCCATAATTGGAACTCAAACTTAATGAATCTAGGTAATTTGGTTGACATAGACATATGGTTCAATTGGATTATACTAGGTATTTGTAATTGACCATCGGAAGAGGCTTTTACATAATTTAGTGTTCCAGGTTAATAAATCAATATTTTACCCAACTATAAGATAACACTTCATCTTTTAAATAATATTGGAATAAATCACAACCCTGGATAGTTTTTATAATTTGAATTTCCACCAACCTACTTTCGAACCATTTTATTTAGTTGTTTTTAAATTTAGAATCGTCACCATTTCAAATCAATCAATCAACTTGTTAGATATTAGTAATCATTTGACCTCATAAAATTAATAGTTTAGATATTAAGTCCTCGTGGGATCGATATTTTTATACTACTTGAACGATACGTGCGCTTGCGTTATACGTGTGTGTTTACGCCGGTCAAGTTTTTGGCTCCGTTGCCGGGGACTTATTTATCTTTTACTATTAGTTTAAGGGTTAGATACCGTTACTTGTATCTAATTTCTTTTTACTTATTGTCATTGTTTTCTTTTGTTTCAGGTTCTCAGAAACTACATGAGACGAACCAGAAGCTTTGAACTCCGATCGCTTGACCCAGAAATTGAAAGAACCATCAGACAGTTGAGAAGGGAAAGGCGAGAAGGCCAAGAAGCTTTAGTCTACATGGAACCTGAACCTTTGATCGTTTCTCCACCAATTCCCATTCGAGACAGAACCATTCCGGTGGTTGACAGACTCATTTCATGTATTGTACTTCCTCCCTTACCAGCAAATGCGTGTGACATCAAAACATGCATTCAGATGATTCAGCAGTCAGTTCAATTCGGGGGGAATGCAACTGAAGATCCTAATTCCCACATCAGCAACTTCCTTGAAGTTTGTGGCACTTTTAATTACAACCGAGAAGCGGAAGAAGCAATGAGACTGCAAGTTTTTCCATACTCCTTGAAGGATAGAGCTAAAGCTTGGCTACATTCACTACCAGCAGGTTCCATCACAACTTAGAACACTTTAGCCACCAAATTTCTTGCAAAGTACTTTCCACCAGCCAGAACCGGAAAGCTGAGGAATGACATCACATCCTTTGTACAACAAGATTCAGAATCCCTCTGCGAAGCTTGGGAAAGGTACAAATATTTGCTCCGGAAATGTCCTCACCATGAGATTCCAAAATGGCTTCAAGTCCAAACATTCTATAATGGACTTTCTGGAATAATGAGAACCACAATCGATGCTGCTGCTGGAGGAGCTTTAATGGCAAAAGGAGAAGATCAAGCCTGGGAACTAATCGAAGAAATGGCCAACAACAATTCCTTGTGGCCAACAGAAAGGAGCATGATCCAAAGAATTGCAGGAATTTATGAAGTTGGAGCAAACACAACAGTGAATACCAGGCTGGATCAGATATGCAAATGTCTAGAAACACTTAGCACGCAAGTTGTGAACATCGCTGGAACCACAAGTTCACCATATGGAGGAGCACCAGAACCAAACCAACATGAAGAAATGGTGAATTATGTCAATAATTTCAACAGACAGGGGAACAATCCATATTCCAACACCTACAACCCAGGGTGGAGGAATCATCCTAATTTATCATGGAGCAACAATTCAGGCCAACAGCAAAACTATCCACCACCTGGATTCCACCAGGAGAACAAAGGCCAGAAGCATGAAAAAGAACCAGAAATGAAAGAATGGTTTGCAGAGATGTTCAAAAAGCAAGAAGCAAAATACGATGCTATGTTTCAAGCTCAAACATCATTCAATCAAAGCCAATCAGCTTCTATTAAAGCACTGGAGAATCAAATGGGACAACTGGCAAATGCTCAGAGTTACAGACCGCCAGGTACCCTTCCTAGCAACACAGAGCCAAATCCAAGAAACATAGGGAAGGAACAATGTCATGCCATCATGTTAAAGAGCGGTACTGAAATCAACAAAGATGTTGGAGTCAATTCAACTGCTGAGGAAGTTCCAAAAGAAACAAAGCAACAAATGGAGGAAGAAGAAGCAAAGGAAAAAGAACAGATCACTCCACCTCCACCTTTTCCTCAACGTCTTCAGAAGAATAAATTGGACAAGCAATTTTCCCGATTCCTGGAAATATTCAAAAAGCTGCATATCAACATTCCATTTGCAGAAGCGTTGGAACAAATGCCCACCTATGCCAAATTCATGAAAGATATTCTTTCACAAAAACGAAGATTGGGAGATTACGAGACAGTGGCATTAACAGAAGAATGCAGTGCTATCATTCAGAGGAAACTTCCCCCGAAGTTGAAAGATCCTGGCAGTTTCACTGTTCCTTGCGTCATAGGAGAACATGACTTTGGTAAGGCTTTGTGTGATTTAGGTGCGAGTGTTAACTTGATGCCTTTTTCTATTTTCAAGAAATTACAGATTGGAGAAACAATGCCAACTTCAGTCTCACTGCAACTTGCTGATAGAACGCTCGTATTTCCAAGAGACGTAGTTGAGGATGTGCTGGTCAAAGTTGACAAATTCATTTTCCCGGCAGATTATATTGTCCTTGATATGGAGGAAGACGCAGACGTGCCAATCATCCTTGGGAGACCATTCTTGGCTACAGGTCGAACCATTATTGATGTACAAAAAGGAGAATTAACCATGAGAGTACATGACCAAGAAGTAACATTCAATGTTTTCAAGGCCATGAATTTCCCAGATGATGAAAAGAATGAGGAATGTTTCAAACTCGATGTGATACACAGTACCATTCAGAACTCTGATGAAAGACAAAGTTCTACTAACAAACTTAAAACATGTCAATTGCATGTGGAGCCTAAAGATAAAACGTCTTTTGTACTAAAGGAGCCAATTCTTGCACTACAAGCAACAGAAGAGAAAAAGTTCCACCAACTCAAAGTGGAGGAATTTCACAATCAGCCTTTTGAGGATGCCAAATTGTACAAAGAAAAGGGCAAGAAAAGACATGATGAGAAGTTAGTGCGCATACAACTGGAACCAGGGCAGAAGGTACTGTTAAACAAATCAAGGGTGAAATTCTTCCCATGGAAGCCAAAATCACGGTGGTCAGGTCCATTTGTGATCACCAAAGTTTTACCAAATAGAGCCGTTGAGATACATGATCCTGACGCTAACAAAACTTTCAAGGTTAAAAACAAGCGTGTCAATCACTACTGGGGAGAATCATTTGAGCGACAAAAAGAAAGTGTCACACTTTCAGATCCAGCCTAACGTTTGAGAAGTAACGTCTAGCTGTCGACGTTAAACTTAGCGCTCGCAGGGAGGCAACCCATGCAATTTGTGTATATATTGTGATATGGTGTGTTTTATTTTTGTGTGTTTAATTTTTGCAGGTTTAGTCATTTCAAGATGGAAGATGCCCTCGCAAATCTTCACAAGCAATTTCCTTCTCTCCCTCAAAAATCTCTGATCAAATTTTACAAAGCTCGCTTGGAACGGATGAGACTACTGATGATCAAAGGTATTCCTACTGACATTCGTTGGGTAATTGAAGCACAGGTCCGATTGGCAAGTGAGTTTTCTGACTCTTTTATTTCACATCTGCCTAGTTTAGGAAAGAGCACATATGCTAAAAAGAGAAGAGCCAAAAGAATGTGTGTTTGTTATAAATGTGCTCGCATGTTTTGTAATACTCGTTGTCGTTCTTTAGGAATGGTGTCTGATAACCGCGAAGATAAGATTAACTTCATTAGGGATGGCTTGAGTAAAGAGTCTTTGGATGACATATCTAAAACTCTTGAGACGCATCCCAGTGGATGTGTGTATCATGAAATTCGCATGTTATATGCACAATTCCAAAAGGAAAGACAACTGTTAAGTCTCGGGAATCTGACTCAAAAAGACCCTGTTTGCCAATTTATAAGAAAATTGGATGGGAAGCTTGTCCCTGACGCATAGACGTTAATCAAGCTGTAAATCTTGTACATATTATATCTCTTTGTCTTTTCCTAGTAATTGTGATTTGTTTTGTTATTTTATTTTATTTTCTCCGACAGGATCCAGACCTTTTTGACTATCACGGTCTATTTTACTATTTTGCTACTAATCGTCCTTTGGAAGATACTTGTGCTATTTTACTCACCCTTTTCAGGTATTATAAATTCAACTCATCATTGCACTTTTGAAGGCACCCAGAGTTGAGAAAGAAATACATAAAAAATGGAAGCCACTTCAAGAAGACGAGTTGAAAACATCTGCGTGTTTTGCGGTAGTAGTGTTGGAGTTAAGCCACAATACATGGAGGCAGCACAGGAATTGGGTCGAGTCTTAGCTGCAAGGAGTATGCACTTAATATATGGCGGAGGAAATCTTGGACTTATGGGGATCATTTCAAAGGCTGTACAGGAATGAGGCAGTCATGTTTTGGGAATCATTCCAAAACCCTTGGCAGAGGCAAATCTTATTGGATCATCAAACGGAGAGGAACTGATCGTACCAGGTATGTCTGAACGACTGGTAGAAATGATTAACCGTGCTGATGCTTTTATCGCTTTGCCAGGTGGTTTGGGTACATTGGAGGAAATTTTTATAGTTCTATCTTGGGCGAACCTGAACATACACCAGAAACCGCTTGGACTGTTTAATGTTGATGGATTTTATGATTTTCTTTGTGTGTTTCTTGATGATGCCCGAAGAAATGGGTTCGTGTCAAAACCTATGAAAGAACTCCTCTTCACTGCCAGAACTGCTCCGGATCTAATAGACCAACTCATAGCCTATGAACCACAAGTTGACCCTATCCTTTCAAAAAAATTGGTCTGAGGACGATCGTGGTAAGAGGCGTCGAATTAATCTGGATCTTAACCTTTAATTTCCTGTAGATTTCAGCTAACCAGGTACGACCTTCTTAACTCTCATTTTACTGTTTAAGACATTGGGGACAATGTCTCATTTAGGTTTGGGGGAGAGAATTAGTTGATCAGTATCTTGTTTTTAGTTTGTGTGTTATTTTTATTTTTAGTTCAAAAATTTTCAAAAAATACAAAAAAAATTGGAAAATTTTCAAAAATTACAAAAATATTTTGTGTTTTTTTGTTTTTTTATTTTGACTAAAAAGGTGAAATTGGTAAAAAAGATAGCTGAGTAAGGAGTTTCCACTCCTGAGACGTATCTCAAACCTAATTCGAAACAAGTTAATTTTTGTTTATTTCCTTTTGAATTATTTAATTTGTAAATTCTCCATAAAATTGACTAAAAGGAATCTTCATATGCTCAGTTGACATATATTATCAACATATATAGTAACATACGGACATGAGCTAAAATTGAAAAGTTTGTAATATTCAGCGCTCTAGTTTAATTGGAGGAAGCATCTCAAAAAAGCAATGGAGTAAAAAAAAAAAAAATAAAAAAAAAATAAAGCATCTAAGATCCGGGTTATAAGTCTGTAAGGGAACACCACCTAGTGCCAAAGCCAACGGTTTGGGAGTCACTGGCCCAAAGCTCGCTACATGGATCAAGGATGTTGCAAAAATATTTATATCTAATGTCTGGGTAATTAAGTCCGTAGGGGTGTCTTAACACCTGGTGTCCTAAAGCCAACTGGTTTGGGAGCCACCGACCCAAAGCTCGCTACATAGATAGAAGATATTGTATATAAATAAAAAATAGAGAAAAAGAAAGAAAAAATCAGAAAAAAAAAAAAATTTACTCCATTACTATAAAAAGGTGTGAAATCTATTAGAACCTTAGGACAAAAATATTATTCTCTTATCAATTGCACTTGTGACTGTTGTGGGCAAAAATGAGTTGATTAATATTTTGCTGGCTGTGTATATGGAGAATGGTAAATATAATCGGAGAATTTACTTATTCGGTAGTTAGAGAAACAAAAAACAACTAGTAACTTGGAGTAGAAGTTTCACTTGATTATTCATTAACTTCTTTATTCTCTTTTCTCTTATCTTTTTGCTTTTGTGTTCATTAGTTTTAACTAACTTTTTACTTTTATAAAACGTTTGTGGGTATCGTTGCAGTAAACCCTCACGAGACTACAACTCGTCCACTAGGGACACCTAGGGGTTTAAAGGCTTGTTGCATATGCTAAATGCAACCGTGATCCCTACGAAAGTGGCTTAGTTTAATTTTATTTTTATTTTGTTGTTTTGCTCGAGGACTAGCAAAATGTTAGGTTTGGGGGTGTGATGAGCGGAAAATATATCAATATTTACCGCCCCTTTAACTTAATATTTTATTTAGTTTCTCTGGTTTGATGAACGTTTTGATATGTTTTAGTTTATTTTACAGATAAAATAATATCGGGTCTCAATGAAATCATTTAGGATGAAATATGGGTCAAATAAGGGCAATTATTGGACTTGATATTTTAATTTTGGAGATTGGAAACTTTAAAGGGCGTTTTGACGAAGTGCAGTTTTGGAAATTCCAGTTTTGCGCATCTGTCGTATTTTGAGCATAATGTTTTACTCAGATATCGGATTGAGCTGATTCAAGTTCCAGATTAAAGAAGACTCAAAGAGCTACAACTTTGAAAGAGAAAATATTTTCAAATTCCGATGATTTCATGACCGAAAGTGATGAACTATCCAGAAGTGTGTGGAGTGTAATTATTAAAAGTCATTATCAATCATTTTCAAAGCAAAATATTAATTAATAAATAATTAATAAAAATTATCAAATCACCACCAAACAAGATAAGCAATTAGTGGAGCAATTATGGATTTGGTGGAGTAATTAGTGGAGAAATTAATAATGGATTTGGTGGAGAAATTGATTGATGATTTGATGGTGGCAAAATTTTGCCTATAAATACCAAGCCATTTCATTTGTAATATTCATACTTTCTTCTTTGAAATTCTTAATGAATAAATAAGAAGATTGTAGTCTAGGAGTTATTTTTATTTTTTCAGTAATTAATTTTCAGTTTCGCACTTTCTTTTCTTTACTTTTCAGTTTTTACTTTCCGCAATTTACTTTTACGCACAACACTTTCTTTTCTTTACTTTTTCAGTTTTTATTTTTCAAGCAATGAGGAGGTAATTCCCCCTTGCTGGGGTGAAAGGTAAAGCTTTTCTTATTACTATTTAGATTAATCTCCCTTAATTATAATATATAAACTAGTTAAAACCTGACTTAACGAGGATACCGCCATATTGGTCGGTTGGTAATTATTTAAATTGGTTTTAACCTGACTAAACTGGATACCGCCTGATTGGTCGGTTGGTAATTAATTATTAATTTGACTTAATCTGGATACCGCCTATATGGCTGGTTGGTAATTATCATGCAAAGTTAATATATTATATTAAGGGAGATATCTAAAATAGTAGTAATAAAAGTTGATCCTCTAACCCCAGCATTTTCTTTTATTGTACTTTTACTTTATTTAATTTCAGCAATTTATTTTCAGCAATTTACTTTTCAGTAATTTTTTTTTTATTATTTTTTTTTTACTTTTTACTTTTTACTTTTTACTTTTTACTTTTTACTTTATTTACTTTCCAGAAATTTACTTAATGTCTTTTATTTTATTTAAGTTTTTACCACCTGTAAATATGTGTCGTAACTAAGCCAGTTATCTGGGGTTGTGATGAATTTCAATATCACTGTTTTATAAGGGTTAGATTATAGGTTGGGTAATTTAAAGATTTATTTATTGAGTCTTAATCTTAATGCTTTTTATTAACTGGCCATTAATAAAATTGATTAGGTAAACTTAAAATGAACTAGACATAGGGATTTTAAGTTTAAGACCTTAGACTCAATAGCCCACGATCTTCCTTGAGGATATATAACCCTTTAATAGATTTCCTTACAGGATAGGAATGTTGGATAATATGACCCATAGCGTCACTATTTGCACAGATCATTGTGTTGTTGTAGCAAATTAACTATGTAATAAGGAAATTGCACTCTCATCATTTGTGATTAGATCACCATAGATATATAAATGAAGAGAGGTCCTATGATTAGTTCCTGGATTGAGATGATATGAGACAGTATCAGTCCACGAAGGATTAATCATTAAATATCCCTAGCCGTAGTATTATCGAGACAGGACATCGATAATGCGGAATAGGCTAGTATTGCACTTGTGTGCGTTGTGAGGGCACAACGGCATAGTTCTCATATATATAAGTATTGGATACTTATGCAAGTGTGATAGGAGGTCGTGTTTCACCGATGGTACGGGAAACAGCTTCGCTCTGGATAGACCCCGCGGAATCTCAATGGTAGTATGTCTGCGTGTCTATGGGAGGCCGCATCAGGGTAGGTGTATATGGTCTTAACCTGAGACTTGCATCGCTAGTACTTGCGACAATCGGTAAACTTTGGTTTTGGTGGTTGGGGGATATTAACTGGTTCTGTGTTCACCTCTTCTGGGTTTATCAGGAATCGTAGTGCACTGGGTGTGATGTCAAGATGGAAGTGTCACTTCAGACATATGGAGTTGATGATCACGCAGGATACAGAACTAGTGCTCTATAAAAAGGTTGCAACCGTCGGGACAATATGACTAGGTCCGTATTGCCCGATTTAAAGAGACTAGTTGCTTGATGTCCGATATATGTTCGTACGGGGCAGACACATTTCCAGCCCCAGGCCTAACATGTGATCGTCCGACACTGGATCGATATACACAATACAATACAATTATATACTACGCTTGATATAGATCTTAATATTCTTTAAAGGATATGTCCGGAGAATTGGGTAGACTTGGTGCTTTGCTAGGAGTCGACCTTGTCTCGTAAATCGGTAGAACGTAGTACTTGGTACGTACGTGATTCGGATACTCCGACGACCGTATTACTGCCAACTTATCCGGAGATCTTATGGGTTGCTTGCCGATAATGCACCGATGATGCATAACTCGCACTCATTAATAATCTGGGATTATATAGAAGAAAGAGAAAATTAATCTAGGATTAATTACAGAGATATTTTATCTAGGATAAAATATCGTCAAGAGAGAGATAACGATTAATTTGGAATTAATCGGTAAATTAATATATATTCGATATATTAAACGAAATTAGATTTCGGCGCGGAATTAAAATTAGATTTTAATTCGGGTGAACGAATTAATTTAGAATTAATTCGTTAGCGACGTGAATAGTGAATTCGCTAGGCGTAATCATTTAATTACGACGCGACGGAAAAATCGATAATTTGGGATTAACGAACCCGAGCCCGAGTGTGATTGCGAGCGCATTCGTATTTCGAATTTGAGTGCGGCGACGCAAGTCACATCAAGCGTCAAATCAATCGTCACATCAAGTGTCAAATCAAAAGTCACTTTGAGTGATTGATTGATTGATTGTCTTGATTGATTGATTGATGGAATGACACACATCACATCACTTTATTAAAGTGACATGTGAATAGTTGATGTGTGTAGGTGGAATAGTGACTTGATAAGAGTAATTGATTTACATAGATTTTATTAGATAAAATTTATTGTAAAAGGCTTATTTATTTTTAGGAAATATATAAGACATTTTGGTAATCATTTTACATAATTCAAGTCAATACATTTCATCTCCTTCTCTCTCTTATTCACGCCCATTTGGGGCTATTCTCTTCTTCTCCAAACAGCTCACTGGCGTGAGCAATAGGGAAGCAAATGAGTGATTTCATTTGATGAAATCAAGTGCTAGCACACTTGTGAACATTGCGAAGGTGTTAGGGAGGTTCACCCATGAGGCGGGACTCATCCGACGGAGTTTGGAGCTTCGTTTTGAGACCCGAAACTGCCAAACCAGTGAGCATGGACTGCTGCAGTGGCGTGAGCAAGGCAGTGAGGTTTTTGGCTTGAAACGTCTTCAAATCGACTCAACCGATCGATGTAAGTATTCCGCTATCTTCGTCGATGTATTTACACATTAATTTCATTGCTTGTTTGATCTTGGGACCTTAATAAAAACCAACAATGGCATCAAGAGCTTAGGTTCAAGCATGAAATTTGTAGGGCTTAAAATTTGGGTAAATGTGATTTGAGCATGATTTGAATAAATTGATTGTTTGAGTATGCTTATAACATGTTTAATTTCATTTTGGTTGGACTAATTTGACGAAAAATGATTTGAAATTATTTTCCCCAAAATGGACATCATGGCCGAATGTATATGTATTTTTGGGATCTTGGATTTTTTGATTTTTAATTCATTTGATGAGTTAGAATCGATTAGGTTGACGTTAATTTGAATCGAATTGGATTAGATTTCGAATTGGACAAAAATCCCAAAACCTTACCTTGGCCGAATTGGTGTTGTGCCCTAATGTCTTGGTAATTTTGATTTTGTGATATTGGATGTGTATGAAATCAAATTGGATGGTGATTTAATGTTGATTATGGATTCGATTGGATTGAAACCGAATCGGACACAAAATCCCTCTTTTGGCCGAGACTAAAGAAGCATGTAAATGGGTTTGATTTTTCATTTTGTGTGTTGGACATATGATAATGAATTGAGTATGATTAATTGGACTAATTTAGTGTTTTGGAAATGTTGATTTAGTTAATTAATCATGATATACACTTTAGGTAATTAAATTGCGAATTTGGAATTTGGTAATTTAATTAATTGGGCATAATTTTGGAAATTGGACTTTAATGTTGTATTTGGGCCTATTGGGCTTGATTTTATCAAGTTGGATTTAGGCCAAATGGATTGGATCCAATTGGGCCCAAAACCTTAACCATAAAGCCCAAATGCGACTAATGAACCTTTAAAGTTCAATTGGGCCTAATGGGCCAAGATTGATTTATGGGCTTATGGGGTAAATCCCGGATTGGACTTTGGTTATCGGTTTGACCCGAGTTGACCAAAAGTCCACGCCTTAAAAATCAATTAAAAGCCCATTGGACTTTAATTGAATTGACGTTGGACGTTAATCGGTCTTTGAGACACGTTACGATTAAATTTGGAATTTAAATCGTAAAAGGTTTATTAAATAAAAGTGTAATATTTAATTTGGAATTGAATAGTGAATTAGTATTAAATACATATTAAATTAGATTTAATAATGTAGTTTAATTTAATTCATGAATTCGTACTTTAAGTACTTATTCGCAAAAACGAGTTTGACTCGAACAAAATCAAATCGTTGTTTGAACATTGGATGATCACTTAATTATCAGATTAATTAATTTGATTATATTGATTGATAGCATGCTTATGTGTGTGAATACGTGGTTGTGTTGAATGAATAATATATATCGGATGGATATTAGTTGGGTGGGCAATTTTAGAAATTGTTGTAATAAATTCGATTTATTAAATTGGACCTGCGTGTCCAGCCTTATCACCTCTATTCTCTTGTATTCTCTTCTCACCTATTCCCCTCTATGTAAAAGAGGTTTCTTTAGAAGTGTAGTCTAACGGGTAGAAGTAATACTAGTGCTAGCTTGAGTGAGAAAGGGAGAGATTTGATCTAGGATCAATGTTAAGTATCCATCCGCATATCATTATTATTTATTTTCATACTCGCTTTATTATGTATTTAGAATGCATGTTTAAGGGTGTATGATGATGAGACCTTAACAAGATAATTAAATTGGTAGCCAATTTGCACGCGAAAAACCTCGTTATATATATATTAAGCGATTATCCTTCCATTGAATGATTCTTGTTCAAGATCCAATTGGCATTGGTTTGTTGGCCAAAGTCAAGACCTTGTCAATTGGATGTATTTGAATCATGAGAGTTTTGTTCCACATCGGTGTCTTGTCCAAGTTGTGATTTGTTGGCCAAAGTCAAGATCACTTCTTGTCCAACGACATTGATTACGAAACTTTCCTTGTCAATGGGTCCCGCTTAACTGGAGTCATTAGGTTTGTTGTGCCAAAGCCAAGGCCTAGATGATTCGGAGGATATGGTCAGGAAAATGTATTAGATACATTGGCGTAAATAATATGTTTAGGACTTGGATGTCCACCTAACCGGATCTAGGAATTGGATTGGATCCATTGATCTGTGAGATCTACCTAGTTAAATAGCATACAGCTTGTTGGCCAAAGTCAAGGTTGTATGTTATTTAATAGGATCCTAGCCCACTAGGAAACACGGTTTCCCGAGTACTCGACAGAGGGTTAGATGCTCGACGAAAAATAGTGGGAGGCAAGTATTGAATTTGCAACATTCGTTCAATTGCTCGCTAAACACGCTCATTTATATTTTATTCGTCATATTAATCAAAAGTATTAGTTGGACTAATATTTTATGTTGTTTTAAAAATATATATATAGTTGGACTATATACAAACTTATTCAATATATAGTTGATTTTATAATTGGATTATAGTAATCAATATAATTGAATTAAAATGATAGTTGATTTTATAATTGGATTATAGTAATCAATATTAAATTATAGTTGATTAAATAATTGGATTATTGTAATCATTATAATAAATAGTACCTTATTAAAATTGATTAAATAGTTGGACTATTAAAATCAAGAAAGAATTGAAAGGTTGAATATTTAAAATATATAATCCTTGGGATTAATGTTTTAAATGATTTAATTTTCAATTTGGAATTAATAATAGGTTAATTTATTTGATAAAACTTATTATGACTAAGCCCATAATTAAGCAAATAGTAGAGCATAAAATCTTTGGAAGATTTATGTGATGATGACTTTAATGCTTAATTAATATACTTATCATAAATCTATCTTTAGATTAAAAGTATTAAAATTGCAATTAATAATTCTTGGAGAATTAATTGACTGTTCTAGTGGAGAAAAGTCAAAGTTTGCAATTGGGCATGTAGCACAAGGTGCATATCGTTTCGATATTCCGAAACCCGGCTTGGCCAAAGGTTTGTGAAATATTGAAAAGAATAATTGACATATCCCGAAGCGACTACCATTTGGATATGGAAGACACGGAGGAATTAAAGAAAGGGCGAGGCTCTAACTTTAAAAAAAAAAATATTTGTCAGAGTTATGTTCACTACTAGTATTGAAATTGGATTTTAAATACTAAGTGTGGTACATAAAATATATGAATTGATGTTCAAAATCCGCTATGAGTTGGATACTGACTTTAAACCGAGATTTCTCTGCAAATCGGAAACTGGACGAAAGTCGCTGTTTCGACCGTGGATACCTAAGTTTAGGAACTACCCTTAGGGTATGTACTTAAATTAGGAACTGTTATAATGTAACTAGTTTGACTAGAGACATTATCTCTATATCAGTGTTTAATCCGTTGCGGATAAAACCTTTATATTATAGAACACTAAGTGTTTTATTATATAAAGATGATACTGAGATAAAATACATTAGATATAAATAACAGAATTTATATTTTGAATATAAAGAAAAATCTCAAACATATAAAATGACAAATAAATAGCTAAAATTGATTTGATCAATAGAGACTTATTTGTGGCATTGTTGTCTAGGACACAATTAAAGAAGACTCGTATATCCACACTTTTGAAGAGTGGGTACTAGGACTGATTTGACTATTTAAATAAGGTCTGCGAATCTAGTTTGTTAGGTAAAGTACCTACAATACTATTTACTTGGTATAGTAAAAGTGCCACCGATCTGTCAGCGCTATTCATGGTGAAGTATGTGGGCCCATATCTAGCTGGGCTAGATGTGAACATGAATATTTCGTGACCTTAACAGATGTAGCATCACGTTATGGTTTTGTGTTTCTTTTGAAGAATACAAATTGGAAACTTTAAAGTTTCGACACGAAGTAACAACAGATCGGCTATAGTATTATTCCACCACGGTAAGACCGTATTGGAAAATACTTAAGCAGTAAGTTTCATATATACATGAAAGAGTACGGTATTCTTTCATATGAGGACTTCTCTCAAGACACGTCTGTTAGACGGTGTGTCCGAACTAAAACCGAATTTTGTTGGACATGATTAGGTTTATCACGAGTCGCTCTGAGCTACTATTTCCTTCTACAGGATATGTATTTACAGTGAAAAACTTATTTAGAATAAGGTTCCATGAAAATCTGTTTGACAGATGTCATATAGGATATGAACAGGGAAGAAACAGGGTTTCTCATTCCTGATAATTTGGGTATGCCAGGCATAACGTTTGGATGATACCAAACTAAAAGACCCAAATTGGATAAGTGCCAATATAGGTTATCCTAATGGAAACCTTAAGTATAGTACTTGTAAATCTCACATGAGAACAATGTGATTGTTGCTCACCATGCGGTTTTCCTGAGAGGAATACCGATATCCAGTGGTCAGTGGGAGTATAGTGATACTCGATGAAAATCGGAGTAATACTGTTCAAGGCACGAAGTCCTTAATGGAACACAAACAGTTCATCAATAATGAATCTGTACCATTAATCTTCAAATACACAAGAACTTCGTAGATCAGATAGAGTCAGAAAACAACCTAGGGTATGGGTTTCTGATCTAACCTCATAAAGATGTCAATCTTATGAGGTATATCCACCGACTACATTTTGAGAAAGTGAGACGAGGTATCGACTCCCTATTATGGCAAAGTGCCATGAGTCCGAAATGGATTCCATGTATAACAGCTATTTCGGATACTAGTTGTTGTACCACAAGGCATTATGCCTATTGGTACATTAAATGTCTTCAAGGAAGACATACATGGATGACAACATACCAACGTACAAAGCTAGGCTTTTGACGAAAAGGTATCGTTATCAACATTGTGTTAATAACGGTTCAACCTTTTGCTTGTTGCCATGGTAAATCCATTTTGAAGATGCTTGTTGATAACTGTATATTTCATTTATGAAATATGTCAGTTACAAATCAAAATCGCTTTCCTGAAAAGGAAACCTTTTGGAGAATGTTTATAACATTCTGACGATTTTGTATAACCGACAAACAAGGTTTGCGGATTATTCAATCCATGTTTGGATTGAAGCAAGCATAAAGTTCTTGGAATGGTCGTTTTGAAATAATCATAATAGTTTATGATTTGACTCAAAACAAAATAATTCTTGTGTATATAAGGAGGTTAGTGGGAGCGCACTGACAGTTAAATTCCCATAAAGCAATTGGTGAAAGCTTGGCTTTCATAGATATTCTTTCAATAGAAATTCTCCGTAGAATTCTGGGGAGTAACAACCTTTATTCAAGGAATAAAGATCTACTGGGATAGATTTGAAGTTGTTAACACTCTCTGGGAAATTGTACATTTAAAATGTACTTGTATTGGTGTCTCATACGCTTTGAGCATATGGAGTCACAATCGGGTCAATCCAAGTGATAGTCACTGGATTGAAGTTAAGAACATATGTTAGTATCTCAGAGAACTAAAGACGTTGTCTTAAACTATGGAGAAGGAGAACTTGAAGTGACTGGGATCACTACAGCAAGTTTCCAAACAATTAAATACTACGGTACTATAAAGTTTGAATAACGGGACAGTGAGCTGGAAATCTTCCAAGCAAGATAACTATTGCCGAATAAACAACAAATGCGGATTATTGCTGCAGCTGAGGCAGCAATAGAAGTCTTTTGGATTGAAATAAATCTAATTAGATTAGATATAGTTCTGTTAGCAGCTGAGCTAGGCGTCAGCACATGCTAAGGAATTAAAGGTCTCATCGACGATCCAGATATATACTTTTATATCATCTGATTCGTTCGGATCATACATCGTGGCGATGTGATGATCGTATAAATCGCGTCAAACGATAATCAAACAAATCCGCTGAGGAAAACCTTTTCTCAGCAATTTGAGCGAACCATACATAATTCGGGTGTTGGACACTTGAGTGACTCCCTATGTGCCAAGTTGGAGATTGTTGGATAATATGACCCATAGCGTCACTATTTGCACAGATCATTGTGTTGTTGTAGCAAATTAACTATGTAATAAGGAAATTGCACTCTCATCATTTGTGATTAGATCACCATAGATATATAAATGAAGAGAGGTCCCTATGATTAGTTCCTGGATTGAGATGATATGAGACAGTATCAGTCCACGAAGGATTAATCATTAAATATCCCTAGCCGTAGTATTATCGAGACTGGACATCGATAATGCGGAATAGGCTAGTATTGCACTTGTGTGCGTTGTGAGGGCACAACGGCATAGTTCTCATATATATAAGTATTGGATACTTATGCAAGTGCGATAGGAGGTCGTGTTTCACCGATGTTACGGGAAACAGCTTCGCTCTGGATAGACCCCGCGGAATCTCATTGGTAGTATGTCTGCGTGTCTATGGGAGGCCGCATCAGGGTAGGTGTATATGGTCTTAACCTGAGACTTGCATCGCTTAGTACTTGCGACAATCGGTAAACTTTGGTTTTGGTGGTTGGGGGATATTAACTGGTTCTGTGTTCACCTCTTCTGGGTTTATCAGGAATCGTAGTGCACTGGGTGTGATGTCAAGATGGAAGTGTCACTTCAGACATATGGAGTTGATGATCACGCAGGATACAGAACTAGTGCTCTATAAAAGGTTGCAACCGTCGGGACAATATGACTAGGTCAGTATTGCCCGATTTAAAGAGACTAGTTGCTTGATGTCCGATATATGTTTCGTACGGGGCAGACACATTTCCAGCCCCAGGCCTAACATGTGATCGTCCGATACTGGATCGATATACACAATACAATACAATTGTATACTACGCTTGATATAGATCTTAATATTCTTTAAAGGATATGTCCGGAGAATTGGGTAGACTTGGTGCTTTGCTAGGAGTCGACCTTGTCTCGTAAATCGGTAGACGTAGTACTTGGTACGTACGTGATTCGGATACTCCGACGACCGTATTTACTGCCAACTTATCCGGAGATCTTATGGGTCGCTTTCCGATAATGCACCGATGACGCATAACTCGCACTCATTAATAATCTGGGATTATATAGAAGAAAGAGAAAATTAATCTAGGATTAATTACGGAGATATTTTATCTAGGATAAAATATCGTCAAGAGAGAGATAACGATTAATTTGGAATTAATCGGTAAATTAATATATATTCGATATATTAAATGAAATTAGATTTCGGCGCGGAATTAAAATTAGATTTTAATTCGGGCGAACGAATTAATTTAGAATTAATTCGTTAGCGACGTGAATAGTGAATTCGCTAGGCGTAATCATTAATTACGACGCGACGGAAAAATCGATAATTTGGGATTAACGAACCCGAGCCCGAGTGTGATTGCGAGCGCATTCGTATTTCGAATTCGAGTGCGGCGACGCAAGTCACATCAAGCGTCAAATCAATCATCACATCAAGCGTCAAATCAAAAGTCACTTTGAGTGATTGATTGATTGATTGATTGATTAATGGAATGACACACATCACATCACTTTATTAAAGTGACATGTGAATAGTTGATGTGTGTAGGTGGAATAGTGACTTGATAAGAGTAATTGATTTACATAGATTTTATTAGATAAAATTTATTGTAAAAGCTTATTTATTTTTAGAAAATATATAAGACATTTTGGTAAATCATTTTACATAATTCAAGTCAATACATCATCTCCTTCTCTCTCTTATTCACGCCCATGTGGGGCTATTCTCTTCTTCTCCAACA